>JARUHE010110800.1:0-14801 GCA_031471125.1 Archaeomysis grebnitzkii
ATCTATAAAAAAAGACATACAAAAACAAGAAAAACACATTTTCTTAGCTAACAAAAATTTGACAACTTCACTCGATGAACTCTTGCGTGCTACTGGTGGGGCAGGTTGGCGCTTATAATGTGTCAAAAGATGGTTGCCAGAAATGCGTTAATTTTTTAGTTATTCTAGTTGTCCGAACCATCCAACCGTCTGAACCATACCGGACTTCCCCTACTAGCATACGCTCGAAGGGTGAGCTAAAATGCTAAGTCACTTCAAGAAATGACTGAAAAGAATCGTGGTGATATCTAAATTGATCAAGAACCACGGTACAGGAAAACCTGAATTACCGTAGTCCCGATTAGCGTAAAGCTGCTCTTTTGATACCAAATTCTCAAACAAAATAGTTTGATACCCTGACCTTGAGTAAAGTATTTTGTCTTCACGGAAAGTGTTTAGTAAATTAAAAGCATCGTTGTATATCGGTCGAAATTAATATTCCATGTAAATATTACTTTATACCAAAAATTAAACTTTTAACATTTTTATTATTTATTTTCGTATATGCTCTGAGTTTTAAACGATCATTAGTGGATTGTATATGCAAGCGGAAACTATGTTTTATGATTACATCAGTTGCCCTGTTTTGACTAATCTTCTAATAAAATAATTTCTGATCATATTTCTTCTTGTGAATCCGCACATCCATCTCAACATCCTTATCTCCGCTGCTTCCATTTTTTGTTCTTGAGCCTTTTTTATCAACCCTGTCTCGGTCCTGCAAACCTTCGATTGTCTAGCATACTATTATATGGCGTTATTTAACCTTTGCACTGACATTCTTGTCAAAAAATATTTTTGATGAATTCTTCATATTGATCCTTGCGCACATTATTGTATGGCTTGTTTCAGAGTCGATATCTCCGTTTTAGTCGCATTTGTTCCTAAGTATTTGAAGTTTTCAAACTTATTGAGGCCTTCTAAACCCAATTTTGCGGTTGTGTATCTTCTTTCTCCTCCAATCCAGACATGTTCAATATTTAACCTACTTATCGTTATGCAACAATCTTCAGGTATTTGTCTCCATCTCTCCAAAAGATCTACTCTCTGACATCCATTATAATGGCGTCCATTACAATGTCAAAGGTAAATGGACTAACAGTTGATCTTTGATGGAGTCCAACCCCCACTTTTAACTTGTATGTAGATTCAACTTAGCTTTTTACTCATGTGCTTGTCTTTCCATACATGTATTGTATTACCTTGACATACTTTTCATAAAAAAAAAACACTTTTCTCTCAGATACTAACACACTTCCTGCTTTGGCACTCGATCACATGCCTTAGCTACGTCATCAAGTAGACCTTTCTGTTTCTTTCGATACTTCTCCATAGTCTGTCTTAGTAGAAATGATGCACTTACTTTCCCCTCTTCTTGGCATGACTACGAATTATTCTTCATTTATCGTGTTGTTTCCTTCTTTCTCCTTTTATAACTCTCTCATAGAGCTTGATTGTATGAGATATTAGTTGTCTCCCTCGGTAATTTTCGTATATCATATTTTCCTATTTATCCACCTGTTCGGCATTTGCTCTTGCTGATATATCTTACACACCATATATATATGTGTATACCAATCCACTCTCTTCCCAAGCAATTCCACTCTTTGGCTGGTATACCGTCAGGTCCTACTGCTCTCCCGGTTTTCATTTTATCAAGACCTCTTTTCACTTTTTCTCTACAGATGTTTGTAGCTCTGCTCTTTCGGGGGGGATACAATCTCATATTATTCTTCTAGAGTTTTCTTCATTCAATACTTTTTCAAAATTATTATGTATATGCAAAAGTACAAAACTTCACACAATACTATTCGCTTAAGTAAATTAATGTTAATGATAACTCTTCAGTATATAAAATTCGTTTTTGAAAAGCAATATTATAACAACAATGGGATTAACATTGAAAATATTAATATTGTTTGTAATATTTTTTTTATAGTTTGCACAACAACTTAGAACTACAAGAATGATTTAAACATTAATCATAATAGAATAAAAGTATTTTTATTTATGTCATACTCTTAAAATCTATGAAATGAAAATACATATAAACTATATTCAAGCTGAGTAAGTTGACTGGTTCAACAAAAGCAAAAATCATAAGTTTGTTTTTATCTTTTTAGTTAATAAACTTTGTAACAAAAACTATAAAAGCTGAAACGATTTTAAAATGTTTGAAAAATGATAATAAAAAATAGTTAAAGTTTCAGATGATTAATTCTGTTTGAATAAACTTTCGAACTTTTTATTCAAAAATAATTTTAGATATTGTATAAACTTCTTTTAAATATTGTAATGAAAGTTTTTACAAAGTAAGTTCATCGCAAAGTTGCAAGTCCGAATAATACTGTCAAAAAAAATGTTGTTTTTATTTGCAAAACACATCCAAGGTTGAATGAGAAAAACTAAAAAAGTGCCTCCGTATAGAATAATTTAAAAGTCAGAAACATTTAAATAAACGTTGACTTTCACAAATATAATCTTTCTGACGCTTTTTTAACCAAAGTGATCACCTAAATATATTTTGTATTTAGTTTGTAAAATAATAGTAAATGAAATATGGAATATATTTCACTAAAATAGATACGCTTGTTATGTTTGTTTAAATACCAATTGGAGGGATGATAGGCAAACCAGCCATTTACATTGGAATTCCTGTATCACTTGGCACATTTTGCCTCTCAGCCCTCCAATTGTAAGCGAGATTGGACTGTTAGAGCAATAAATGTTGAAAGATCATTAAATATCTGCATTAAAGGAGGACATTTATCATTTATATTACAGCATAAATGTATAAAAGTTATCTTCAAAATTTATCTGGGTAAGCATATAATGTTAAATTAGAACATTGTTTTATTTAAAAGTTTTTATAAATTAATAACTAAATGATATGTTTTTTTTCGAGCAAAACAAAAACACAATAAAGAACGGGTTTTTCCTCAGGCTTCTGGCATTGTTTTCCTCATTGGTAAGGTTATTCAAATTAATAGAAACAACTATTAATGCATTTGTTTATTTATTAATATAAATAACTATTGATGTATCTGTTTATTTATTTGTTCATTTATTTATTGCAAGGTTAGGCAAACTAATAAAACAGATATTCTGACAACATACTTTTATTGTTTTATTATGCATTTGTAATATTATCTTTTATGGAATACTTTTTTATATTTATAATTATGTTTATTAACATTTAAAAAAATATAAATTTATAATTACTTAACTTTTTTCATTTAAAATATTCAATGCAACAAATTTATAATTTGTTTTTGAAATACAGTGAAAAGGTTTGCGTATTAAATAATTTTATGACTTTGTATCTCAACTTTCTTACTTCATAAAGTTTTTATCACACAAAAGAAATGTCAAATAACATATTTGGCTATAAAAATTCCATAAAAATATTAAAATAAACAAACAGCTTGTTTTTAGCTAAAAAATATCAAGATGAATGCCTATTCTGTGTTGTATATGTTAAACAAGAAAGTGTTTTTACATACCTAGACATAATTTTAATTGGAGTAGCGATACTTATATTGGCGTTATCTTGTCATATCATCGGAAACTTTCAATGTATATATCACTCAGAAATTTATCCTAGCGGCATTTTAATTATCATTTTTGTCTCAGCATTATCTATACATATGTATAACTTCAAAATTTGGAAACAAAAAATTGTTGGGGCGAATTTTATAGATATTTCCAGATACAAGTCTATAAATTACTAAAATTAAACACAAAAACAATTATTGATTGTATATTCAGTTAATTATGTAAAATTATTTAAAAAAAAAAACAATGATAAATGGTAATGATCAATGGTAAAAAGGTCGTCCATGCCGCTATCACAGATATAATATAAACATACATTACCCGGAGTAAGCCTTAACTAAATAATATATAATTATTTAAATATAACGAAACACCTTTTATTTATTTTGTTTATTTTATTTTAACTAATTATTTAAATATAACGAAATGCCCTTTAAGCCCCTTTATTACAACCAGGTTTGCGACCTGAAATATGTAATATAATTTTACTCTTTGGGACACCTAGATTTGATGTCGAATTGATTTTGGGGATGTAAGCGGCGTTCGTCCGATTTGGTCACAAAATGTCATGTATTTATCTGAGATAACATTTGCGTCTCAAAAAGGCAATGATGTTGATCATTTCGTCTTTATAAACTACTTATAAATCGCTGGATACTCGTAGCCTCACAAACCCTCTATTTTCTCGATTAATTTTACTAGCTTTCAATGCGGTAAATTTTATAAACTGTTTGACAAAATTAGTCTATTTTACGGCTAATTTAATTTGTTAATAGTTCATTTATTTAAAAGAATTTAAATGCTAAGCGATGAAAGCAACTATTAATGCTTTTTATACCATATTATAATTATAGGGTTTATTTTTCCCTATCCCTTCAGCGGCTATTGTACGCAGTTTGAAGGTTGAAAGAAAGGTTTGTTCACTTGAACATTCATAGTTGCGTTGTTTTATTACCTGCGTAATACAATTTACTTTTATCATTACAGAGGTCGAGATTTGAAACAGTTCGTAAACGTCGTCAGTTCGATACTTTTTGTTTTGTTATTGAATGTTTTTGTTCGAATTAAAACCTTTGGATTAAACTGCTTTGTTGCATCATTTTGTCAACTGAAAAATATAGTTTTAGTTTGTTATTTCCTTATTTAGAATAGATCTACACTTGTGGACTTTCTGTTAAAACACTTGATCTCAATTTGTAATCAAAATCTACAATAATTTTGATATGGAGCTATGTATCCGTTGCACATTTCCCTAAATACTTTTTTCGTTATTCGACTATATGTGTCCCTGTATTTTCGTTGATAATTTCTAATATAAATTTTCTTTAGGGAATATTTAACTTGAACTATTCATCAAATTTAATGTACAAAAACACAATAATAATAGTTTGTTAAAATGGCTTCAAATAAAAACGAGAAAATGACCATTGAAACGCATAAATATTCACGTATTAAAGTTTCGAGAATATTTAATGATCGTTCATGCTTTTGTGATTTGAATGACATTGAAAATTACTCAATTAAAAGAATTAAAATTTGAATTAAAATAGGCTAATTCTAGCGTTCAATCTATAATAAATGTATCAAGTGATATAACAGATATAACTATATTAATTATTTTAACGTTTTAATAAACTTGGCCACAAAGGCTATTATTTAAACTAAAAGGGACCACGTTATGAGACATTTAGTCCTTATTAAAATATCACCTCTCATCAAAAAAGTTTGCATTTAATAATCTTTAATAAACTAATGAATATAAAAAGCGATACAGTTGTGATACAATTTTATTAATTATTTTAATGTCAATTAACTTGGCCAAGAAGGCCATTATTTGAATTAAAAGAGACAACTTTATGAGACATTCAGTCGTCATTAAAATAGCGCCATGACAGATGGTGGCCGAGTGAATACGAACGCTGCCTGGAGATTAATGCTGCATAAACAAATATCTTTGTCATCAATTTGAGTCCGCTCTAAGGTTATTTCATTGGAATTTAAACGTGGCTGTATTCCCTTAAAATATAGTATGCTAATGATATGTGAAGCGGGGCAGAGATTGGTTAAATTAAACCGCCATATAAAAGTCCAACATATTATTGTATATATTATTATATATGCTGCTGATATGGATTTATGTGAGCGATATGGACACGAAGGACTTTTTTGGTATTTAAAATTGAACTCCACCACAATTTACCTAATTATCTGAAAGTAAAAAGTCTTTTTTTTTTAATTTATTTATATTCGTTTATATGTAAATATCTAAAAAATGAAGAAACAAACGGTTTTATAAATTGATATTACATACATACATATGTATAATAACCAACTAAAAAACAATGATAATTATACGTATATACAATGCTAAGAAAAACATATATTTATATTTAACACTACAGTAGATTTATTTTCTGCCTGGGTATCCATCAACAACTATTTAAACAATTATAAATAAGCTGTTGCGTAATAAGTTCAATCAATTTGAAACTTATAAAACGAGGAATTGTAAACTAGTAATAACAAGTTTCAAATATATTTTACATTTTCAACTTGTAATAACAAGTTTCAAATACATTTTAATTTTTCAATTTGTAATAACAAGTTTCAAATAAATTTAAAGTTCAAAACTGTTGGTAGTAAGTTTCAAATGTAATGTACTGTTGCCCAAAAAATATGAGTCCGTTTCAATTAATAATTATGTAAATATACTGTTTTAGAAAACGTTGTTTGTTGTTGCAAAATATAAAACATAAAATAAAACTCATATATGTTTTTGGATAAAAACTGATTTGTTAACTTGAACCTGTATGTTTGCATATTGCTACAGTACGAGGCGAAGAATCATTAATTGAATGGAAACAATAGAGCAACACTTCCATGGAATGGTGATTTTATAAATATTTCTTACGTGTCGCTGTAACAGGCCGCATGTTAAGGGGAGCCTCATTCTTCTTTTTGAGTGGCACATTCATATAATTTTTTTAGTGGTTGGGGATCGCCTATGATCCTAGTGGCAATGACCCTGTAATGTAGAAGGACTTTAAACAAATCAACCAACCAACCAACTTCCATCGAAATAGTTTCCAAATGGTAACATCATCAATGCATCACTGATTTTGAAACAGTTTTCATATGCTGAAAACAAGCAAAACTAAATATTTGAAATAGTAAACCAGCTGATATTTAACTTGTGTTTGTTTGTCTAAAAACAGCCTAAAGATTAATTTGTGAAATTATTAGTTTAATTTAGTAATAAATATTAAAATAATCAAAAATATTTCAAAACTTTAAGTTGAATAATAATGAAACTAATGGTAACTAAGAAATTGCACCTTACTTTGATCTTTTTCTATGTTATATTTGTGTTTTAAATAATTCATAATATAGGCCTGTACATGGCTTAATAACAACAGGAACAAATTTATCGTGATCTCTAATATTTATCTTAGCCACAGTGATGTCATATCTAAAGGTAAACCTTGGTTTATCAAGGTATACGGTGCTGCGCAGGGGATCAATGAAAATACAGGCATCTCAACACAATACAGGATTCGTAAGAAACCTTATGAACATTGTTTGCACGATTAAATATAGTTTGAAACACTTAATCTTGCAAGATATTATTAAATTGTAATTTGTAAACAAAAATAAATAACATTAACGGTTTTGTTCTTAATTAACTAAATTAATTAACAATTTCTTTAAGTGTATGAAGATGCAATTACATATGCGTATGCATATGTAATGTTATTTTATAATGATTTCTTTCAATAAATATATTTTAAAATCTATTAACCAGAACGTTACTCTATTCATAAGTATGTATAATTTAGACGTTAGCTTGTGTTTTGTTTGATATGTTGTTTATTAATTATTAGTAACGTTTTCAAAGTCATTTTTCCATAAATAATTGGATTTTTCTAATTTGTCGTTTTCACATTAATAGGTTACACAGACTTGATAAATGTGTTTTTTTCATTTTTGACTCACTAAACATATTAATTTTGTGGTATAAGCTATTAAAACAGTATTATGTTTGTATAGGCCGACGTTTAAATGGAAATAGGCGTAGGTTGGTCGATGAACACATAGAAACATTATGTTTAATTGAGTTTTCTTTTATTTCGATTTCATACTTATACGTCATTCTTTGTTAAAATTCCTGTTAAAATGAATAAAATTGTCGGAGAAAAATCAAAAGAATATGTAAAATGAAAGTTTATAGGGTTAAATGGCATAGGAAAATTCAACCATCTTAGTTGTCTTATTTTAGGCAGACGTACGACGATTTCATAATAATTATCTAGCAACTTTTCATAGTTTTAGAAAAAAAATAAGTCTAGCTAGAAAAATTATATTCAACTAGTATATTATATTTAGTTATTGTTGCCGATGTGTATATAAATTTTAAAATGTCTACACAATTATTGACTAAAATATAAGCTAAAAGTTATTTACAACTTATTAATAAAAATATATTACGAACTCCTAATATAATGTACATTAAAACTATAAAAAATTATATAATCGAAAAGAAAATATGAAGAAAACACTTTACATCCTTCACCATGCACAACTCCTCGTAGCCAAACGGATATCGTTTCTGCGTGAAGAATGGACAGTCGTAAGTTCGAATCACTTCTAGGGTAATGCATTATTAAATTAAAATTAAAACTTGAAACATTATCAAATTAAATTAAAATTATATAGATAGGAGCGTTAATATTAATAATAATAGTAGTAATAATAATAATACGTTGTTGTATTTTTTTATTAATTTTTTTGTACGTTTTTTGAACAGATTTTGACCAGAAAATCTGTCCGATAAAGTTACTTTAAGGGAACCGATTCTGACCGAAAATAGGTCCAAATAAAGTGTACTTTTCGGGCCATTTCGGAACGACCAAATTTCGTGTTTTGTACAATTTTTGCCCAAAATGTTTGCAGGGTGTTGACAACAACGCGTCGATTTGTCTCGCTTCCATTTTTTCTGAGGAAATATAAGTCGAACTTAAATCGATGTTTCTTTGTTGATGCTAAAGAGTCGAATACCTGTGAGGGAACGCGAAACAATCATTATTGATATACAATTTGCTAATTGTAAAGTAAGTAAAATAATAATATATTTATGAAACTTATGTTCGCATGTGAGTTGAAAATATGAAAACCGATGAAACAAAATGTAGTAAGAATGTTACTTTTAGCTTTACGATTGGATGATAAATTTGATAAATCATGAAAATAAGTCTTGATTAATCATGTCGTTGGACGTTTCGTGATAAATTTTCAATGACTCATCGGTGGTATCGATCCGTGATCCATATAATGAAAAAAACTTTTTCAGAATTTGTTGAAAATTCAGCCAAACTTTAGTCGAAATTTATCTAAGATTTTCTAAATGTTTGTAAAATCACCAACATATTTTATTCTATTTATTTCTTGATTTTTTTACAATTTCAACATAGTATACAGTCACGAAGAAAACAAAAAAATTTGGTTGTTTTTCATATTATTGTTGTTCAGGTTTTTAAGATGTCTGATGTTGTTCATGTTAATGTTATTGTTGCTCTTAAGATTTCGGCTGTTATTCATACTATTACTATTGGTTTTTGTTGATATGTCGGCTAATGTTCATGTTATTGTTATTGATATTTTCATGTTATTGTTATTTCTATTTTTAAGATGTCGGCTAGTTTTCATGTTATTGTTATTGGTATGTTTAAAATTTCGGCTGTTTTCCTTGTTATGGTTAATGTTATTATTGAGATGCCGGCTGTTGTCCGTGTTGTTTTAAACAGTGATTATTAATCATGGCATACTAATACGTAACAGTAAATAGATGTTCCTTATCATACAACCTTATATGTGAGAAATATTCACAATTTTGCCAATTTTCTAACTGTTCACAATGTTGAGGAAACCTTTTGTAACATTTTGTGGAAGAATAAAAAGTAAAAATAATTAAACATAAAAAGGTGATTACATAAATTAATTAAATAAATGATATTGGGTTCATACAAATTTATTGTACTGTCTCTATATCTATATAATTATGTGTCAACTGACAACCTCGTCAGTAGAAACTTTTTTGAATGATTTTTTTTTCTAGAAAAATTGACCTTATTAGAAATTAACATTATCATATATACTATAGCTACACACTCTTCAAAATTATGTTATGGAAAAATATCCCGGAGAGATGTTCATATTTGGGAATTTCACAATTAAATTTGACTCTACTACTATTCTCCATTTAATGAAAACATTTTACTTATATACTAGATGTTTGAAAATAAACTAATCCTCGTGAAACTGTGTGTTTAATTTTAACAAAAACTAGATAGTGTTTTCCAACAAAATTAAGTTACAAGACTGATTAAACAATTAATTTAATATTTACAGAAACGTGTTGTCTAGATATAGAACATATCTAGTATACCACAAATACAAATATAGATACAAATATAAATACAAATTTAAATAATTATATTAAATACCACGATAATATTAATACATATAAATATGAATATAAATTTACATATAAACTTAAATAATAATTAAAGGCATGCAACAAGAGCTGTTAGAAAATACTGTTTATTTATATAATTACAGTAAAATAAAATGGGGAAGCACATATACAGACCAACTTTAAGCATAGTGTCGAGAAGCAAGAGTTATTGTATGAAAATAGAGAGTTTTTCAATAAATTCTATATTTTTTAAAATACTACTTAAACTTTAGAATCCAGAGATGTGCAAAACAACAACAAAAAATGTTGATCATTAATCGTAAAAAATGTTGAGATTATAATCAAATGATAAATCAGAGAAACCATGAGAAAAATTGCCTACTGATGCCAACGGAATTGTCAACGAGATTCAAAATAAATCAAAGGTAAGTCAAACATTTAAGGAATTTATATTTTGTATTTTATATAAAGTTAACTAAAATGTTGTTTTTTACTTTAGTTCAGAATATAACACTTAATACTTAAACAAAAATCGAAATTAGCAAATACAATCTTACATGAAAGTACATATTAATGTGTGTGTGTGTGTCTGTGTGTGTGTTTTTCTGGGTGTATGTGTGTGTGTGTGTGGCTAACTAAAACTATATAGCACTTGCTATGCAATATTATGAATACTATTTATTTATGTAATTCGTCATTAAATATGTATCACTAAAGCAGTTTGTTTTAAATGTGTCCGTTATATATAAAACGTATTTTTTCCCTGGAGGTCCAGTTCTACATTATGAGCATAACTATATTCAAAGTGCTAGGGAGTTGTTGATTGAAAATAATTTAGTTTAATTAAATTAATATAATTGTTAAAAAATCATTAGCATTGTTTTATGAAGAAGGGAACGGGCGCAGTGAAAAGTATAATTGTTTAAAGCTTAAAATGAAATAAAATTGTATAGGAAACTTTTTTGTTTTTTAGTTGCTTGTGTGACTAAAGCATATGAATCATGACCATATTTTTCGGATGTTTAACTTATTAGCTTATCATTATTATTCTGTTATTTATATCAATAGTTTTTTTTTAAAATATGTTATTAAAGATGAAAATATTTTTTTATCTTTAGCAACTTATTAAGAAACAAGGACGAGTAAGTTCTTCGCATTGTAAGCTGTGTTTGAATGTTAAGAACATTTATAAAATGCTCCTCCTCTTCAAACCAATGTTGTATATTATTGTATCAACACTTTTGTTTTGTTTCCTTTCAATAAAATTCGCTCTAGGCCTTATGATAACAATCTTGATTAACCATGAAGGTGATGGAAAATTAATTAAGTCTAAAATATACTGCAATGTCTGTTATTTAAAAATATATAATTTTTTGGAATGTATTTGTTCTACATAAGAATTTCCAGTTTTTCTCATTGTTTTAAATACAATTTTTTCTATAGCTTATAAACCAACAACAACAATTAGAGCTCAGTTATTTAAGCTGAGTTTTCAGCTTAATAATTGGATTTCTTTGACATGAAAACAAATTAAAGGGTAATGATAATGTGTTCAAGCTAAGACGAAGTAATTTGAATGAAAAATAAAAACAAATACTTGACGATGCTATCTTTTTAATGTAAATCCTCTGTGACTAAAAATAAAATAAATAAGGCACAAATAATTCCATTGGAAGTAAAAACAATTCCATATTCTCAAGAAAAACGTTCTTAAAAGACTTTATTGTATTAATGAAGAGTATCAAGAACACAAACACTACTCTTTTCATGTAAAAATAAAATTTCCTTAAATTAAACCTACTTCATTTGTTGTTTAAACATTTATTGCTGGCTTTTTGTTGATAAAAATACTTGTTTTTCTTGCTATGTCCTCTTAACATATTATTAAAAGCATTATAGCTTGTTGATGTTTTGGTTGGTTGTTTACAGAAGCAAAGATTAAAAAGGACTGCAAACCTATATAACCTTTAACAGTTTTATTTTATATTATTCTGCCATGTTCAGACTCGATAAGCTTTCAAATAAAATATTTGTTTTTAAATAGACGATACACATTTATTTAATGAATTTTTTAAATAGATTTTAAAGCGAATGGAAAAATACATTATCTTCCAAGTATCACATCTAATATATAGAGGACATTTTTATTTGCTAATATTAATTTATTCAATTAAGACTTTTAATAATTCAAAAGTGTAAACATAATTTATTAAACATTATATTTGAAAAACCTGAATTTACAAAAAAAATCTAACTTATGGAAGGGAATATTCGTGAAACTAGATTTTCAGAAAGAAACACAAGTTTAATGGATCAATAGCTTCATTTAAACAAATCGTTTGATGAAGCAATCATTCTAATTAATTGTCTGCTCAATATTTACCTTTTTCAGTTTGATCGGTTTTGATAGAAATAAATCAATAGCTATAATAAAATGTTCTTGTTTCTTTTTAAACTTTCGTTGTTTATTTGAAAAGTATGTATGCATATCTGTGTATGTGAATATGTGTGCGTGCATAAGTGATTGTGTGTGCCTGTCGAGTGAGTAATGTGTGTATTAATGAGTGAATCGCCTATAGTTATCATTTTCATCGTAGGATTATACAAGATAGTCATTACACTTATTTTACTTTATATATGACATAAACACTTTGACTAAATATGGTTCTGCTTATAATAATTCTGTGAAAGTTTTTGATGAAAACAATTATTGTTTCTTCTTAATTAAATGACAAATAACATTTTAATAATAATAGTGTACATAAAATTGACTAATTAGCAACACAACTTAGCATGAGGAGTTACAAAATGAGAACATTATTTCATAGAAAAAACAAGATATTACAAGTTGGCAATAAGTGTTTTTAGAATAGAAATTGTTCAAAGTAAATGGAACATTCCAGATACATTTAAAATTTGAAAAAATCTTAAAAAAAGACAAATATTTTACAACAGAGAGCACCCATTGAAATTAGGCGCCTTCTCTATTTTTCGTTCGATTTTTGTTCCATGTGTTGGCAATGACTACTGTCACAAACTTTCAAAATCCTCCACTGTACAACCTCGTCAACTAACTTGTCACTAAAATTTTTTAAAATATACTAACATAGCGAACTGTATGTGGATTATTATTTTCTATAATTTGTTTACTTTTGTGTAGGGGAATATAAAATTAAATATATATTTTATATGAATAAAATTTGATTGTATTATGTTGATAATTATATATAATTTAATTTTGTTAATGCAAATGAAAGGAAATATTTCTTATGACGGTATATAATGGTTTTACCTTATAAGTAAAATACGTAACAAAACAATGAACAATAATCGCTTTCCATAAGTGTTATTACACTAGTAAACATTCCACTAAATTAAAAAACTTTGACTGTTAGTAAATTACAAATCTTAGAATATTTATATATGAAACAAAGCAAACTATCTTGCTTAAATGATGCACTGTATCTCCGATGGGTCTTGCAATACTGTAATTAATACAGTTTGTTTCATCGTCATGGGTTTAACACAATTCTTATTCTGTACTGTTGATTATCAATCAAGTTTTTACCTGTATAACTCCGGTTCAATTGTGCATGTCTACCAAAATATTAATTTAGTCTTGTTGGTAATGTATTAATTTTTTTTCAACGAACGTACAAATAACCCGGAGGAAGATAAACTTAATCGAAAGTACTCGAGAATAAAAAGGATAAGTGATTACAGTTTTTCATTCGCATTTGACCAAAAATACGTTCAACAGTTTAGCAATCACATACAAATTTAATTTCTCGTTGTTCAAAAATCGTAGCAAAAAATAATTTAAGCTATTTCGAGTTAAGTATTCTAAAGAAGAAAAGCGTTTGTCTTTGTTTTATCTTCTTGCTGTAATTATAATTTTTGTACTAATTATTTTGGCCATTTTGCCTTATTTGAACCAGATTATAAACAAACATAACCCACTCTTCATTACATAAGTTTATATTATATTTTTGAGTATCAACAGAATTGTGGTTCGAAACCGTTTTAATCAATTATTTTGTGGTGCGATGTTAACCTTTGTTTTGTTAGTTGCAGTCCAGTTCATTCTTAATATAAAAACAAAACACAAAATATACGCAACTTGGCGCACACATATGTATATACCTGCAGACACACTACTACAGAGACACACGCACATGTATATACTTGCACACACACTAATACAGAGACACACGCACACACATATGTATATGTGCATGCAGAGACACGAACATGCAAATGCATATTGATGCACACAGACGAATGACCTGCACGTACACAGTCACATATGCATACGCATACGTACACAATTATACACATACACACACGTACATGCATACGCACATGCACACCCACACGTGCACGCACACGCACACTGATACGCATGCACACGATTGAATATTTTTACTTATAATTCATTAAACGAATAGATTAAAGATTAGTTTAATTACATAAATTTTATTTCCGTCTCATTTCATTAAGAGAACAAATTTACTGCCGATAAATTGAGTTTGCTGTAATTGAAGCTCATTTTTATTTGGATGTCAGTTTTACGAAGTCCAAATATATTTTTATTCTTTTAGTCGGGTGAAACAAATCGTGTAATAAAGCTTATTTATCTACCTAAATAAACGTAAATTTTATGGATGGATGAAAATATTTGAAGGTATGTTAATCATTTAGGTTTGATATTTAACAAGCCTATTCGTTGTACATT
>JARUHE010110911.1:0-14799 GCA_031471125.1 Archaeomysis grebnitzkii
AGTGTATATCATTCATAATAGCCCTTATGGACATACCGTCCAGACACTCTTCCATATTGTATATCATGCATAATAGCCCTTATGGACATACCGTGTAGACACTCTTCCATATTGTATATCATGCATAATAGCCCTTGTGGATATACCGTCCTGGCTCTCTTCCATATTGTATATCATGCATAATAGCCCTTGTGGAAATACCGTCCTGGCTCTCTTCCATATTGTATATCATGCATAATAGCCCTTGTGGACATACCGTCCTAGCTCTCTTCCATATTGTATATCATGCATAATAGTTCTTATGGACATACCGTCTAGGCACTCTTCCATATTGTATATCATGCATAATAGACCTTATGGACATACCGTCTAGGCACTCTTCCATATTGTATATCATGCATAATAGCCCTTGTGGAAATACCGTCCTGGCTCTCTTCCATATTGTACATCATTCAGAATAGCCCTTATGGACATACCGTCCTGTCTCCCTCCCATATTGTATATCATGCATAACAGCCCTTATGGACATACCGTCCTGGCTCTCTTCCATATTGTATATCATGCATAATAGCCCTTGTGAACATACCGTCCTGGCTCTCTTCCATATTGTATATCATGCATAATAGCCCTTACGGACATACCGTCTAGGCACTCTTCCATATTGTATATCATGCATAATAGCCCTTATGGACATACCGTCTAGGCACTCTTTCATATTGTATATCATGCATAATAGCCCTTATGGACATACTGTCTAGGCACTCTTCCATATTGTATATCATTCAGAATAGCCCTTATGGACATACCGTCCTACCTCTCTCCCATATTGTATATCGTGCATAATAGCCCTTGTGTATGGTGAAGTTACAGCTCGCACATTCAATATTGAATTGGTATAACTAAAGGCTGTTTTCAATACTACTTTAATGTAGTTCAATCCTTATAGCAAACGATAGTCGTATATTAAACCACAATTAGAGTTCTTTTTAGTTTTAAATTTACTCGATTTTAATTCTTATGGAAATAATTAGGCTTGCAACAAATGACCAATTGGTTAAAATAAATACAGTTTTTGTTTACCGAACACTGTACTCAATATTGTAGAGTGCTCTATTGTAGTATGGGAATGTCACCTTTGTGACCCCTAATTAAGAGAACCATCTACGTCGAGGTCACGATAAATACTCTTTAGAGGGGAACATTTTTGTTTTGAAATTTAAGTTAAATGTATTGATCTAAAATATAAAAACGTCACCTTATCCAATTGTATACTGAAATGAGGTGCCTTGTCATTGTAGTTTTAATAACACAATTTGATTAATCTAGAACGCCGACTATAAAAGTTAACCATATTTGAATCGACAATAGTACAAGTGAGGCAAACCACATTCAAATAACATAGAGCTTACCTCATTTGTGCTATTTTCAATCCATTTATGTCCGCATAATTATAAATAAATTATAAATTATAATTGGATAATTATAAATAAATTATAAATTATAATTGGATAATTATAAATAAATTGTAAATAAATAATTATAAATGAAAAATCATTAACAAAAATTAAAATGAAAAAAACGTCTCTAATTCGTCACACTGGGCGGTACAATATTAATTATGATCAGTTTTGTGTACCGTAACACCTTCGATGTAAAATTTACATCTCGAGATTTTATCTTATGAATAAATTTGTTCGATATTTTCGAGGATAGTTTTCACTAAAATAATTTGTTCAGTTGTTAGCAGTTTAACGAATTGTTTGTATGCTTTCGAGGCTAGTTTTGATTTAAATTATATATGTATTAAAAAAATGCCTCCTTACCAAATTTGTTGGACATGTTCGAGGCTAGTTTTGCCGTAAATGTCATCTCTGGGCTCACAATCGGCAAGGGTGTTGAACCGGGGCGAAAGCGAGTTTTTGTTGATCCAGTTTTACAGGTTGAGAGATCCGACCGAAAAATGTCATTGGTCCGAGATTAACTATATTCATTATCGCCCTGCAACTCGCCTTGCTGGACAAGGTGACTTTGCCCTGCCCTTGAGTCATGAGACTATTCAAGTTGTGTCACTTGCTACTGGTATGGAATTTCGGTTGCATATCCTAAGGGTACAGATCACATGATGTGGGTAGTAATATTAAGTTTGATATGTGAAGTGGGCAGAGATTAGAACCGCTATATAAAACCCTCAAATATTATATTATCAATGCCAACTGACGTTTACTAACTACATATCCTGGCAGCGCTGAATAATATTGTATTGCAGTGTTGATATTGTGCCCAACTTCCGTTCAAACAATTAACACGAGTGTAGGAAAGGTGTAACCGGAAACCATTGGGTCAATCATGGAGTTAATGAAATAAAATAATGTGTTTTTGCATGTGCATGAATTGTTCTGTATCCTTGTACTTCTCCATCTCTTTAATATAATTTGTGCTGTAAATATATTTTTGTTCATTGAAGATTTTTCTGTTTTCAACTTACCATCTACGTCATGAACCTCCCTCCCCCACCCCACACATTTAACCTCAGTTTTTCATATATATGCATGTATGTATGTATGTATGTGGGTGTGTATGTATGTGGGTGTGTATGTATGTGTGTGTGTGTGTGTGTATGTATGTATGTATGTATGTGGGTGTGTAAAGCTTATTTGTGTTTATGTTCCACTTTTATACTGAAGATTAATCATAAAACAAACAAGAAGTGCAAAAAAACAATTATTATTAGTAAAAAAAAAAGATTACATAATATCAATGGCGCATAGTTTATCAATAAATGTTATTGCCATGAAATTAACATCGCGAAAATCATCGATTTTACGTAAGACATTAATCGTTGGAGTGTTAATGCACTTGATTCACTTTGGCTCTGTTTACCTACGATGTTAGATGCCAGAAGGTGTTGGTGAGGGTAGGTGCCACTTCGGGGGCGAGACTGAATTCTTTTAGTTTACGGTAAGCAGTATTAGTGATCGCTATCTGGTGTGATGTGGCACTGACTAACATTGCGTGACGTGGTAGTATTAGTTATGGTTGTTTGGCGGAAAAAGTAATACTGGTTCAATAAATGAACAGTAATAATGAATTGTAAAAACAATAATAATGACATAATTAGTTTTTGTTAAATGCTAATTAAGATTGTGTCGTTGTTAACAAGTTCGATATTTTTACTTGATGATATTCATGAAAAAGTTTATTCTTCGATTTTAATCTGAAAATTAAAGTTTTTATATAATTAGTATACTTGCTTAATTATTCTACGTAAAAATAAATACGGAAATAGTTCATTGATTAATTTGAAAAAAATATTAATTGCAAAAAAACTTATTTCACTCTAAAATTTTTTCAAAGAACTCTGCTTTTGTTTTTGAAAATCAAAATGGAGATGCAATATTTGTACTTTTTGCTTTTTGTTCTCTACTTCTCGTGTGTTGCTTCTGTACTTTACGATGTTATCGCTCACATGTTCGGATGAATAAAAAAAATACAATTCTCTTAAAGAAAATGTGATTTTTAACAAAAGTATGTTGATTGTAAAATAATGGCATGGTTAATTATTAATAACTCTGTGATGTTTTTTGAAATAAATTTATCATTGTTTGTCTGTCATATAACTTTACAATTGAAATATGCACTTACTTAAGACACTGTTAATACAAATAATAAAATCATAATTATTAAAGAAATTAAAATCCTTGAAATTAAAAAAAAACTCTAGACCCAAATTTTCAAGATGGCGTCTCTTTTGAATTACTGGAGTCCAGTTTTGTATTGGTTGAACGAATTACAAAATTCTGTGATTGATTTAGGTGTGGCAGTCTGCGATCAGGCGAGAGCAAGTGTTGGACATGTCTGTCGGCAGAGTTATGACCAAGTAACGGAAGTCTATCACAAGATGAAAAAGAAACCCACGTCCACCTACGAGAAAGTAGGCCCGAGTGGTGCCGGGGTAACAAGCCATCACAAAAGCACCGGAGACATCTACCAAGATGTACAGGAGAAGGCATCCACTATCTGGCATCAGTGGATCAATAACATCAGCCTGGCATCCATTCTAAGTAGCCTGCGGATCAACCTGATATTCAACAGAATCCGCTTCGAGATGAGCTTCGCTTTCAAGGATCTGAAGAACAAGTTCAAGTACACCTTCACCGACAACCTCGAAGGTTTCTTCAGCAGGAAAGACCAGAAGAATAAGACTTCATGGAAGAAGAAGGTTTCCGACAAAGCCAAGTCGAGTCTGGAGAAGTTAAACCGAATCACAGACGACCAAGGCACCCTCAGAGACCGTCGGAAGTTCGACTTTCCGGAGACCGAAAACCAGATCACTTTCCCCTCAAACCACGAACCCATTTACGAAGACCTCATCGAAACCGGTTTCAAGAAGGAGCAGACCCAACCCCTCAGGAGGCAACCCACGAAGGTGAGCGAGAGGGGAGGACTTAATGAGGACGAGGAAGAGTTCGAGGAGATCTCTGACGTCATCCACGATCACGAGGAACGCGCAAACTTCCACAGAGCTAAATTGACCAAAATTTTCCAGCCCCCTGAAAAACAGGTAAAAATTTTCTTAACAAACATTTTTTTATCATTCATCATAGAATAACTCACGTTATCCAAATGTTAGAATAGCCGAGGTCACTAGATTTTTTTTAAATCCAGGTTTTGTAAGCCGTATTGACCGAGATATTTCAGATCACGAAGATTAATTTGACATTTTAATCCAGTAGGCCTACTTCATATTCCTACACAATAATATTTTATTGTTTTATTAACTTGACTAGTAATAACATCACAGAAAATCAGACTGCTCTTCGTAACCTAAATGTGTTTGGTCATTATGAACTTGATAATCTGCATTACCCAATAAATTGTTGAGGTTTTCAAACCTTATTATGAGTAAGATTTCACATTTACTACCCTCAGTTCTTTAGAGCTGGCCCCTCAAACTACAGAAGTTTATTTTCCAGAATTTTCTATATCAAACTGTTTTTGATTTATGTTTTGTTAAACTTTCTTATTTAATTGAATAAAATCTGAGGATTTTAATTATGTTGAGCATTGTGTAGCAATGGACGAGGTCATCCCGCTTTTTACAGAAATCTAGCAAGATCTTTTGAAGTCTTGCAACATCTCAAAAGATCTCAAGATTTTATATAAATATTTTACAAGATTTTATATAAATATTTTACAAGTTTTTATAAAACTTCGCAAGATATTGTAAGATTTCACAACAGCTTGTTAGATTTCACAAGACTTAGCATCTAGTGACCTCGCCCAAAGCCACTTTCGACTCACGCCTTCTCTTGAAAACCAGATGGAGGAACCGGATTCGTCTGGCTCGAACGAAAGCCTGGAGATCATGCGCATCATGAGTGCCAAGGAGCGAATGGCACTTATGGAGACCCGGTATGCGGCCGTAAAGCCCGAGGAGCGGCCGCCGCTCCCACCTCCCCGACTGGGCAGGCGCTCAGTCACCCCTTCTTCCGGCGTGGGGGGCGCTCCAGGCTGCTGGACCCCCGTTCCCCCCTGCAGGAGGCGAAGGGGAAGTGTGTCGTCGCAGAGGGAGGCTTTTCAGCTCAACTAATTTTGGCGGGAAAACACAATGGTTTTGGCGGGAAATTGAAAGGTTTTGGCGTTAAAAATATTTTGACTTTTTGATGGTGGATTTTTTGTTTTTTTATGATGTTTTTCTTTAATTTATATTTATAATTATTTTTAAAAAATGCCGTTTTTTATGTTTATTTCCTATGATTGTCTTATCAAAATTATGTTTTCTTGTTTTGTTTTGTGATTTCTTTCGTCGAATATAACTTTTTGTTTTGTTTTAAATGTGAACTGTTAAATAGGTTTTCAGTTCATTCAGCTTCGTAAAAAAAATGATAGGCCTACTCTATTAATTTTTATGAAAGTTTATGCAAAAAAATTAAAGTTTGTTTTAAGTAAATAAAACTTGTTTGTTTTGTTTCACATTATAATTTTTATTTAAATTTGTACTAATATTAAATCAATATTTTCTTAATCTTTCAATTTTTTTCTCTTGAACTAAACTTAAAATAAATTTTATGTTTGTTTACATTTCTCGTTTAGAGAAAAAACATTTTTGTTGTATGGAAATTATAATATTTGTTGTGTTTTCGTCGTCATAACTAATATCTAAAATAAATTGTACTCCAAAACATTTTTTATTTGATCAAAAAACATTTAAATCCTTGGTAGTAAGTAATGTTTTACTCTGCTAGCAACATACTGGCACAATTAAATTATTGCTTGTAAAACAATATAAACTGGCAATTGTATATAAATTGGGGATCGAATGGCATACCTGTAATTTAATATTCAAGTATGTATGCAGAGGAATATATTAAATTGAGCAAAATCATAAAAATCAACATTTAAATATTAATGTTTGAGATGGACAATTTGTTATTGTTTAAAAATGTGGCAAGAAGCTGTCATTTGAATAAGTTTTACACACTAGTTAAAAATTGTAAAACGTTGTACCAATAAAAAAATATAATTTCTAAATTATTAAACCAGTTGCACAACCATGAATAACAAAATAGATATATGTGAATATATTTGTTTAACAAACGTCCGTTTAGTGGAAAATTTAAAAAAAAATGTTAAATGTACATTTTATTTTGCCTCTGAGTAAAAGGTTCGGAGTGTATCTTAACATTCCCAAGACATGTGATACACAAAGGAAAAATGTTTTTGTATTTATATTATACAAAACAGGAAAATATTTTTATATTTAGATAAATACTAAAGTAAAGATATGCAATTCCTAGAAACGCCTTGTTCAGGTAAATGTAGGAATATATTGAAGAAAAAAATAAAGTAGAATTTATTCTGTTAATCCTGGAAGAAGTTTATGCAATGTTGAATTTTTTGCTTATCAAATTGTGAAAAAAAAACTTTCAACTATAATAACATAATCTAAATGTTGACTATAATTTAATTATAAAAATGTGTTTATAAAGTATAATGTTTACATATTTCATTCTTCAGAACATTTGTGTTGCATACTATAGCGCAATACTTTGAATTCAACAATTACTTTAAAAATATGACAATTTTTTTTACTACTCGAGCACCTTTAAGACCGAGTTACCCAATCCACAATAGCACAAGTGAGCAATTCAAATATCTTATTGCATTATTGTATAATTTTATATTATTTCCATACAACATACACAATTGTTATTTGGTTGAGTGAATCGTGGTTTTTGGTAAAAACAAAAAAAAACATCGGATTTTTACAGACAGGATAGGATGGTTTATTTACAGAGTTACACCTTATGCAAATCTTAGCTTGTGATAACAAATTATATTTTTTGGGTTTTATATTTTTTTCCATTTTACCATTTTAGAATTATGAAAAAGCTGTAAACTAAGTTTCAACATTTTATTATACTATTTTATTTGTTTTAAATTATAATATAAAACCTTCACTATATAATAAGGAACATCTTCGATGACCTACATACATGTATTGCAATGTTTATATTTAAGTTTGGTCGCCAAATACTTTATTGTATTGTCAGTTATTTAACTTTTGTGTAATGTTGGACTGCTTGAAAACCAACCAAGCTTTTCTTGAATGAAGAAAAACAATAAATCTTATAACATTATGTCAATATGATTTAAATAAAAAAATATCATAAATTAAATCTAATTTGGTCGATAAAGCGGCTACAGATATGTTGTTCTTTCAACTAGCATATCCATATGAATTACCTTAACTGTCTTTCTTTACATTTAAATGTTATTCAATATTTCTTAATACATAACAATTGTCAATCAATTTAATGGTGCTCTAATAAACAAATAAATATATTATAATACTATATGGGAATTGATTTCAAATTTGTTAACGAAAATTATTTAAAGAAATGTATTAATGTTATTAGAATATTAGTGAAACCACACATGTAGCTTAACTTTGTACATCTAGGTATACAGTTAACCAAACAAAAGTTTATATTAACTGAATTAAATCATAATTAAGTAGCCAACGCTAACATATACACTTGCTGGCATGCATTATCTGCATTGGTAATTGGTTCGCAATTCATACATGCTATTTTAAAACAACATACTATGTTTTTTTTACAAATGAGTATGTATGTATGTATGTGCATGTTTCTATTATATGTTAGGATATTAATACGTTTGTTTAATATATGGAACTACAATAGACCAAGTGAGGTAACCCACGTTCAAATAACATAGAGCTTACCTCACTTGTGCTATTCCCGATCCATATGTTCTCTTTTACACCTGTTTATAACCAGTGAAATATTTTCTGAAAAGTTATGCTAATCATTCACATCAAAATAATGATGTTGAACCATGCAAATGTTGTCATTTTCCGTCGTCTTATTAAACAGAAATATGAATGAGCTATCAAAAAAGAAGAAAAAATATTCAATTTAAGAGATTGTTTCATACTTAGTGATGCCAAGTTTGTGAAATATTTATATCTTGTAAACACTTGGCACTCCTTAAATACTAGATCACTGCCAAGTTATGTAATTGCATCTTGTCTATGGCACTATAAGCTATAGACCTATGCATTGAGACTGGTCATTAGTGTGGTCAAGCTTTGACATTTGTATGTTGTGTATTGAGATTATAGTATTAAAAGTGGTTGCAGTTTTTTGGCACACCGGGATAAATTTTAAAATACCTTCTCTTAAAAAAACATTTTCCTCTACATTGCTCACCTGTCCGCCTCAGCCGGATGTTTACGTTCTACATTTAGATCGAAATAGCACAAGTGAGGCAACTAACATTCAAATAACATAGAGCTTACCTCACTTGTGTTATTATCGATCCATTTGTTCTATCTATTTTGTTCACAGATGAATAGTTTTGCGATTCTTATCCCGCTCGCCTCAATGGTTATTGTCATAAGGACATAAAAACGTTAGAGTTAGTGTTGAAAACAATCTTTATTACTCCTATATTTTACTATTTTAACACTTCAACCGTTTCTTGTAACACCTGTGATACATAAATCTGATAGCTTACTCAATCTTATGTTACACCAGAGATACAAATTAAGCTATTAGATAAATATGTATCACCGGTGTTACAACAAACGATTAAAGTGTTAATATCTATTTGCTATAAATATTGAAGGATTTAATTGTTTTTTCACTGACAAACCGAGCGTGTGAGTCGAAGCTCTTCCTATTTATGAAATAATTCATTATTGATGTTCACATTTATCGAGGTTTTGTTACATTTTCTAACTGTAACAAATATTATGGCCTTTGAAATGTGCGGATGATATTATTTTATATTTTGGTTTGATTTGTGCCACAATAAATTGTAAATTAATGTTTGATAAAATAATGTTTTCTCAGTTTATAACAACCTGTCTGTTCACTGCTCCTGGCTTAAGAACTTTGAACAAAATTTGTTAAATACTTGTTCTGCACTTTAGTCTTGTTTATGCAATGCACCAATATTTTGCGAGACGTAAGACGGGCTAGCTCGCACACATTACCAGTTGAACTAAATTTTTTTTTTAAATTTTCATCTTCTGAACAAATATACAAACACATTAACCTAACATTAACATACATACATACACACACACACATACAAACACGCGCGCATGCTTTTTGAAATGGAATATAAATATGTAAATGACATTGTTTAATGAAAAAATATAAAATGTAAAAACAATTTGATTTATTTTAATCGTTGTTGTCCTTTTCTCTTCAGTCTCTCCCGCGATCGAACTCGTCGTCTTCTGTGCTGGTGTCCTCAACCTCAATTTTCGAAGAGTCCAAAGCTGACCTCCAAAACCTCGCTTCGTCCTACAGCTTCGACCAAGATTCGTAAGTACCTTCCTGTTTGAGTATCTGTTGACCACTTGTGCTAAGCTTGCCTCGGTTTGGAAGAATCACCTCATGTCGGTTAAATATGCTTAGAGTACACATCTCTTGATGTGGATAATAGTATTAATGTTGACATGTGAAGCGAGGCAGAGATCGGTTAAGTTCGATTGTTTTTATTATACTACACAGTTAATTACCTTCTTACAAGTTTTAGGCTATGAATGGATCGGCAATAGCACACGTGAGGTAACCCACATTCAAACAACCTAGAGCTTACTTCACTTGTGTTATTGTCAATTCAAATGAGAATAATTGCAACAGATCTAGCTCCTTAAACAATAGTTGTAAGAACTCGTTTACATTTATGCCCGAAAATTTTGTAAGTACGTTTTCACATTAACTGTGAATTATTTTATAACAAGTTTGCTCCAACAAAAGTAGGTGATTGTGTTTTTTTTGTTATTTTACATTTATAACTTTAAAAATGTATTAACATATATTTATAATATAGTTATTTAATTTATTTTATATATCGAAATCCATTAACAGAATGGTTCTGGGCTGCAAAATTTAACCGATGTTGTGTACATTTATTTAGAAATAAAATAATATAAAATTTGCTTAGTTCTATTTAGTTTTAATTTGTTTACACCAATGAATACAATCATGTACACTACGTGTTATTATTTTTAAAACCATTTAACCCAAAAAAATTGTAATTTAAGATGTTTTTTATTTGCACATTTTGTGATACTAATTCGGTAATATTGAAAAAGCAAACTGTTATAATTTAGATGCCTGAACAAATGATGATAAAAATACTGAAATATTAATTAAAATACGTTTTATTCTTGTGAATTGTTATATTAATAAATATTAAAATAAATTAAATTTACCATAAATATTAAAATAAATTAAATTTACCATCAATATTAAAATAATTAAGATTTATCTACTGTTTATTAAAATAAATATATAAAAAATTAAATGTTAACCATGCATGATATTTATGGCAAGGTGTTTAAATTAAAAAATTATTTATTTGTTTGTAAATATTTATGTTACCCACAAAATTATTTGCTTTACGTTTTCTGTGAAATTGTTAATATTTGTTAGGATCACTATTATAAATAATGTAGCTAAATGTTTGCCATCACTGATCTAAATTATAGTTTCAGATCAATGTTTTCCAGGTTTTATTCATTCATTTAATTTTACTTTTACTTTTAAAATGTTTATTTTAACAAAATTTAGTAATTGTTATAGTTTGATTTTTTAAATATTCAAAATGTATATGTTATAGTTTATGCTATTATCCGTTTGGTAATGACAAAATGAGTGGCAATATCATTTGTTAATTTATTTACTATACACCTGATTAACTATATCTAAATTTGTCTTTATTTAGTTTTGTAGTTCAACATAAAGACAAACTATCAAGTACACTTTACACTAAACATTGTTTTCTCTTACTAAATTATTATCTATATTCGAATTTGTATTATTAAATATGGCATTGTTTATATGGCTTGTTATATTAATTGTATTTGGTATTCATTTTGAAACGTTGCGTTGGTAATGACCGATACATTTTTTAATTGTCACTTTGTATGGGTAAATTGTTACCCATTAAAATGATGAGGCATTAGCTAATCGCGTCGGAATCAAACTCATAAAATAATCTCGGGAAAAAACTTGTATTGAATAAAATGTTTTAAATTTCAGTCAAGAATTATTTTAAGAAATTATTTATTTTGATCATTGACAAACTACTTTAAAAGGTGATGCTTAGAAAACAAAATTTCAATGTTCTCTAAGTGTGTCCAAAACTTCGCAGTATTTTTACATGATTGTGAGTGGATGCGTGCATTTGTATGTACATGTGAGGGTATGGTTAGGTATGTGTGTGTGTGCTTTTATATGCTTGTTACCACTTTGTATGCCTATGCTCACATGTTACCACATATCAGCTTGAACAATTAAAAACCCTGAAAATTTTGTCACATTTGAAACTGATAAAATGTCGAACATTTTCCCATGGTTGAGTTAAATATCATTTTATATTAATCTATCATCCACGATAAGGATTAATTTAATACTAATTTCAATGTAATTTAGACCTTAAACACATTAAAGGATCGACAATTACACAAGTGAGGTAAGCTCTATGTTATTTGAATGTGGATTGCCTCACTTGTGCTATTGTCGATCCATTTATAAGTTTAAAATTATTTAGTTTGCATATTAATCGTTTTTCAACATAAAATTGAACTAATTTTTATTTAATCAGTTAATCTTTTAAAGCCTGACCATTTGTTGTCATAATCCTTATTTCATGTCCACAAGGGTTAAACATTTAATTTAAATATTAATAATAATAATAAAAATAATAATATTAATAGTAATATTAATATTAATATTAATTTAAGTATTAATATTAATTTAAGTATTAATATTAATTTAAGTATTAATATTAATTTAAGTATTAATAGTAATATTAATATTAATAATAATTTAATTATTAATAATAATTTAATTATTAATAATAGTTTAAATATTAATAGTAATATTAATACTAATTTAAATATTAACAATAATTTAAATATTAACAGTAATATTAATAATAATCTAAATATTAACAGTAATATTATAATAATTTTAATTTTAATAATAATTGTAGTTAAAAAAATATATTTTCATTCGTCAGTTTAAAATGCTGATTATGTGATAAATAAAATAAAATTCTAAATTGGTATCCTTCACCAATTCAAGCTCTTGTATTTAAATGCTGGAATTCCATAAAACCTCGATGAACAATTACGTTTTTTGTCACGTGTCTATTGTGACAATAATTGCTAATGACAAACTTGAACAAACCTGTTGCCACCGAACATGTCGAGACAAGTTGAGTAAACTACTTGATGTTAGAAGCCATAAAACTTGTTGTCCTTCAAGCAAACTATTTTTTTGTTTTAGTCTGATAAATTATTAGATTTGAAGATAATAAACAACTTATTGCTGCCTTAAGGACCAACTGCTTAGCAATTAGTGTTGACAATTGCACAAGTGAGGTAACCCGCATTCAAATAACATAACTTACCTCACTTGTGCTATTTTCGAGCCAATTAGTGTTGACAATAAACTTGATCGTATATTAAAAATTTGTGCCAAGTGCAATAAACACCTCTGGCCTACGACGTGGATTTCTGTCCATGTTTGAGCCTACATGATTCTACAACTTTGGGATTTTTGTTCACGTTTTAGATTTTTTATTATTATTATTATGATTATTTTTATTATTGTATTATTATTATTGGTATTATTGTTATATTATTATTATTGTATTATTATTTGTATTGTTGTATTATTATTATTGTTGTTTTTGTATTATTGTTCAACTTGTGTGGTTGTTGAGACATCAGCAATTGATGCTTTAGGCCTAACTAAATTTAATCTTTAATTGTGAGAATTAAAGAATCTTGATAAGATGTTAATCTGATAATTATGTCTAATTTATATTTTAGTTTCTTCCGAGATAATTCCTAAATAATTTTATGGTTCTTATTTTTTTAATTCATGCAATTAATTAATAAAGTAAAATCAAATTAATAACTAACAAAATTAAATAAGATTAATAACAAAAAATATGAGTAATTTAAAAATCTAAATAAAATGTTAATTTGATAATTAGGAATAATTATTTTTTAGTTATTTTTCATAGATAATTTTAGGGTTCTTATTTTTTTCAATCCATAATAAAGTAAAATGAAATCAAAAACTAACAAATTTAAATAAGATTAAACATTCATAAATAAATAACTAAAAAAAATTAATAAAATAAAGTAACATGTTGATGTGGTTGTATCGATCGTTTATTGACTTCGTAGGCTTTTCTGTTTTTTCTTTCTTGTATTTCCTTAAAAAATATTCTTTCTTATTTGTATTAGGTAAGTTTTCTCAAAAATACATTTACGTCATCACTGTTTGCTTGGTAATATAATTACTATTCCCATTGTTATTATTATTTGTTATTATTACTATTGTTGTTATTACCATTGTAATTATTGTTGTTTCTATTATTATTATTTTTACTTTTATTGTTGTTAATATTCTTAGAATGATTAAATTATTACATTAATTCAAAACATTCCTAATTTCGTCCCAAAGCAAACCTTTCGCTTTCGCACAAAACCGTTATTCCAGATTCGAGACAAAAGAAAAATCGAAAAAATGTGGGTTAGTAAAGTGAAATTCTTGTTTTCATTTTAACGTCTCATTTTTCTGACTTATCAGTCCACGGGTCCTGACAAAGGATTAGCCAGCACCACCACCGCAAATTAGTCGGCGCTGATAACATATCGATGCATTGTTTCGACGCTTATCTAATTTAACGCCTTGAGACCCGACCGACTGTTGCATTAAGGGTTAAAATACGTTCGAGTTTGCATTGGAATTACATTTATTATATGGGTCTTACGTCCTTCTTCCACGGAAGTGTGAATGGAGTGAATCATTTGCAAAACCGTTGGGAGATAGATGCCGACAAAGGGTTGGACATTTGTTCTTTTGCTGATTAGTTTTGATTTCATTACCGTGAGTTTATTTTACGGACATATATTAATTTGTTTATAATTTACAAAGTTTATATGTTTTGCTTAGTAAAGGACGCGTCATTGACAATTCGATTACGACTGATCAACGATAAATAATGAATAATGAACGATAAATAATATGGAATGAACGATGAATAATATGGAATGAACGATGAATATAAATAGTAGATGATAAGTTACAAGTAATAAACCAATAATAATAATAATAAGTGATGAATCAATAATAATAAGTGATGAATCAATAATAACAATAAGTGATGAATCAATAATAATAAGTGATGAATCAATAATAATAAGTGATGAATCAATAATAATAAGTGATGAAT
>JARUHE010111022.1:0-70665 GCA_031471125.1 Archaeomysis grebnitzkii
AGCTTCACCCGAGAAAGAAGATCTGAAGAGAGCTTCACCCAATAAAGAAGATCTGAAGAGAGCTTCACCCTATAAAGAAGATCTGAAGAGAGCTTCACCCGATAAAGAAGATCTGAAGAGAGCTTCACCCGATAAAGATGATCTGAAGAGAGCTTCACCCGATAAAGATGATCTGGAGAGATTCTCACCTGCTGAAGATGTGAAGAGCACTTCACCTGAGAAAGAAGATGATCTTAAGAGAGCTTCACCTGATAAAGATGTTGTGAAGAGTGCTTCACCTGCTGAGGATAATGCGAAGAGAGCTTCTTCCCCTGGTGCAGTTGAAAAGAATGAAAATGCATTTACTGCAGAGGATCCATATGTTGAAAGCTGTGAAAGAGGAGACAATCAAACAACCGAGACTACCACAGAAAGAAAAGTACAAGAAATCAAAATAAAATCGCCATCTAAAATTGCAACTGAACCAAAATTTAATGTTGCTATTGGAACAGCAAGATCTGTGGTGTCACCTGGTAGTGAGGGTAAACAAGTTCTTCGGAAAATTAGAAGAAAGTCTATGAGTCCCAAAGAAGCAATTCTTAAGGGCGTCATTGATGATAACACTGCTTCAATATTGAAAGAAGTAAGTGATCTTGTAAATAAAGATGGTAAGAAGATTCCCTTAGATGAAGCAATGAAAGAAAACATAATTGATGGAACAGTAGGGAGTATCCTTGATGTCTCCAGTGGAATCTGTTTTCCCCTAAACGAAGCAGTGAAAGTAGGAGCCATTGATCCAGAAAGTGGAAACATTATGGTTCCTATTGGAAGAAGTATTTCTTTATTGGAAGTTGCTTCTCAAGGATTGCTAGACAATGAGACAAATTTGATTATTCATCCTGAAACGGGCGAGAGTTTAACATTACAAGAAGCTATCTTATGCGATATTGTTGATCCCCAAAGTAAGTTAAGAGTTGGTAAATCAAATGAAGAAATAACTTTGGCTGAAGCAATAAAAAGTTGTTCAATTGAATCAAAGGATGATGTTGTATTTGTTAAGGGTGAAAGGTTATCTCTCCCTGAACTAGTCAGTAAAACCGATATTATCGTTAACACTCCATCAAGAATTGATTGGCTCCCTCCATTAGGTATGACTTTCCCGGTTGCTCTACGCAAAGGGTTAATTGACGAAGAAAATAAAGAAATCATAAATCCATTCTCAAAATCAAAAGAAAAGATTAAAAATGCCATTGAAAACCGTATGATCCTTGCATTGCCTTCTCCTATTCTTCCTGAAAGTGTTCAACTAACTCAAGCTTTGGATTGTAAACTAATAGATACTAAATCTTGCACATTCATGTTTCCAAGTACAGGTGAGAAAATATCAGTTGAAGATGCCGTTGAAACTGGTCTTCTACAAATCAAACCTATGACTAAAATAGTGAATGCTGAGGAAGATTTGAAAATTCTTGTCCATGATGAGCCTGCCAAGTCTTATCAATCAGTTTTAACTAAGCAATTGAAAGTAGAACCTGGATATCATATATTAAATGAAAATGAAGTGAAGAATGTTAAAACAGGTGAAATTTTAAATGTTGATGATGCTTTGAAGCAAGGCATTGTTAAAGAAATAGGAGAACAATATAGTATTCCATTTAGAGAGGCTATTGAGAAAAGTCTTATTGATTTTACAAGTGGAACTTACCAAGATCCTAAAAGTAATCAAATTGTTTCTATTGATGAAGCTATTAGAAAAGGTTTAATTGAACCAACAGATTTACAAAGCCCAGAATCTAAGGAAAATTTAAACATAATACAAGCTATGTCTTCTATTTATGATGAAGACACTGGGAAATTCAAAGATCCAAAAACAGGTCATTTATTATCTATAGATGAAGCATTGGATAGACATGTTATTGATCCTGATTCCATAATATATGATACAGATAGTGGGGAAACTATAAAAACGAAAGATGCAATTCAAAGAGGTGTATTTGATGTTAATTCTGGAGATTTTGTCAGTCCAAGGTCCGGTAAGAAGGTCAAGGTAAAAGAGGCTGTTAAAATGGGTCTTCTAGCTGTGGTTGGAGCTCCTATATTAGCAGGATTAGCTGTCACAGAAGTCATCAAAATGGCAAAGAACAAGATTCAGAAACCATCTTCACCAACAAGATCTGAAACTACATCAGGAATAGGGTCATCCATCAGTGATCTCAGTATGCTACCCAGAACAGCTGAAGACATGATCAAGTACCCGACTGTTAGCTATGAGGATGTTGATATGTCATTAGTTGAAATTGGACAAAAGATGACATTAAGAAATGCAATCGAAAATCACTTTATTGATGTAAACAGATGTGTGGTTGTAAATCCTTCAAATGGAAAACGTCAACCATTACGTTATGCTATCAAAAATAAAATTGTTGGTTATAACTCACCCATAGAAATTAGATCACATACAGAGATATGGATAATTGAAGAAATAGTTACGATTATCAAAAAAGTCAAGGTACCAACATTGAATACACTGAAACAAAATACTCTGTATGATCCAGAGTTGAAAACTTTTATTGACGTTGAATCGGGAAAACCAAAAGATTTTAAAACCCTTGTAGAGGAAGGGAAGTTAAGTTCAAATAACACTTTGATAATTGATCCCAATACAATGGAGGAAATGACACTATTGGATGCATTAGAAAAAGGCATCATTAATCCCAAAACTGGCATTATTATAGATCCAAAGTCCGGAAAAGAATTAAGCATTTTCAAAGCAGAAGAAGAAGGTTTGCTGAAAATTGTTGAAGGTACAGTTGACATTGTATATGAAGAACAAGAAATCATAGAAGAAAGTTTTACATTAGAACAAGCTATTAAACAAAACTTTTTCAATATTAACACAGGTATGTTTACCCACCCTCAAAAGGGTGATAAAATGAACTTAAATGATGCAATCAAAATGGGTATCTTGAATGTTGATTCAGTGAAAATATCTGATCCCAGAAATGATGACGAAATGACCATGAAAGAAGCATTAAATAGTGATGTTTTAAATATAGAAGCTGGTACTTACACCGATCCCAACAGTGGAGTAACAATCGACATAACCACAGCTCTCTCAAAAGGAATAATTGGGCCAAAAATCAAAGCAATGTCCCTTGTTGCAATTGTGAAGAAAGATCTGTTTGATCCCAATACAGGTTTAATTGAAGATCAACTTATGAAAACGAAAGTTAATATTGAAGAAGCAATCCAAAGAGGAATAGTTAATCCATACATAACGAAATGTAAGGATACAGCCCATAATAAGTTTGTTTCTTTAGAAGATGCTATAGAAGAAGAAATAATTGTTGTGCAAAATGGGAAGTTCAAGAAAACAAAATCCAATTCTTTTATTACCATTGACAAGGCTGTTGATGAAGAACTCATTATAACTGAACGTAAAACTTACCCATTAATTGATGCGATCGGTAATGACATTTACAATGTAAAAACTGGTCTTTTCTATGATGAAGGTGAAGGGGACCATATTAGTCTAGATTCTGCATTGGACCTAGATTTAGTTGACCCATCTTCATGTTCAGTCAATATCGCTACTGATGTTTACTCGGTTAAAGAAGCTTTAGTTAGAAACATTCTGGATGGTGATAAAGGGATTTTAATGAAACCAAAACCAATGATGTTGGATATGGCTGTCAAAGAAGGATACCTAGTTACTATTAAGGGACCTTTGTCTTTGTTAGAGACTATAGATGATGGCTATTATGAACCAGAAAGTGGTCTTATTATTTTTGATAATGAAAGACTTACTATACAGGAAGCTATAGAACGAGGTATAATTGATTCAAAATTAATTTCTGTGAAAGATCCTTACACTGATGAACCTCATTCCTTAGATCAAGCCATCAAACTCGGACTTGTTAATCCAAATACGGGAACATTGAAAGATCCTAAAACAGGTGCCATCTTAACATTGAGTGATGCATTAGCAAAAGGATGGGTCTTGGAAGGGCGGCAAAGGCTCACAATCTATCAAGTTGTTACCAAAGAAATTTATAACATTAGCACAGGTAAAATTGTTTTGCCAACTTCAGGAGAGGAATTGACTCTGGGGCGAGCCATTAAATCCGGCTTTGTAGACCCATCGACAACAGTAGTAAAAGACCCTTCTTCTGGAAATTTGGTGAATTTTATGCACGCAGTTGCAGATGGTGTCATTGACACAAAATCTGGTAAAATTAGATTAGAGGAACTGAAAAGCATTGATTTGAAGGAAGGGTTTGATCAAGATTACCTAATTGAATGTCAAGGTCCACTATCCCTCAATGGAATTATTATTAAAGGCCTATTCAATGAAAATTCTGGTCTATTCATGAACCCTGCCAATGGAGAATCAAAAACAATTGATGAAGTACTTGCTCTCCAATTGTTGGATCCGGATTCAGCTGCAATTAAAGATACAAAAAGTATGTCACTTAAAAAGATGAATATACCAGAGGCGATTGCTTGTGACCTCATTGATGGAACTTCGGCCCTTGTCAAGAACTATGAAGATGGACAAAACTACACAATTCCTGAAGCTTATGACTTGGGCTTGATCACTGACAGTAAAGTCGCTGTTAGTCTTCAAACAGCCATCAAAAAGGGTTTGGTGGATGGGGAACGAGGTCTTCTCACCGATATCAACACTGGACGTAAAGTTACGCTGCATAAGGCAATTAGACAACTCATCATCAATCCAAGTCTTCCTTGTTACTGGGATGAAAAATCCAATAATTGCATGTCTTTAGTTGAAACTTGCAGAGAAGGCATCATTGATAGAAGAGAAGGAATGTTTAATGATCCAAAATCAGGATGCATTTTAACGTTGCCCGATGCCTTAGAATACGGAATGATTCTTGATATAAACAAACCTTTAAGCTTGTATGATGCTGTGACAATGAATTTCACAGATATTAATTCTGGCCGTATTATTGAACCTAGTACTGGTAGAAAGTTAACTTTGAGTGATGCATCAAAACAGAATATTATTAATCCAAATAAATCAATTATAAGAAATTATGAGTTTACAAAATTCTTGAATCTGACATCAGCTGTTAAAGAAGGCATAATTGATGATAAATTAGGACAATATGTCACACCATCAAATGAAAAGTTGAGCTTACAAGAAGTTGTTAGTAAATCGTTAATCATATCAGAACATAGACCATACACGATAGAAATTGCCTTGAAAGATGGACTGTTTTCTCCCAAAAATGGTTTGTTCATTGATCCTGAAACAAATGAGAACCTAAATATTTCTGCTGCTATAGATTGTGGCCTTATCAATGGCAATACTTCCGCTTTAAAGAATCCAACAACAAATGCAATAAAAAGCATCAAGGCTGCAATTGATGATAATGACATTGATGCTCAAAAGGGTCTTATCACTGATCCATCATCGAATAATGTATATTCCGTTGATGTTGCATTTGAAAAGAAACTAATTATTACTGTTAAAAAGCCTGTCAGTTTTAATGAAGCTATGAAAGAAGGCTTAATTGATTTAGATGAAGGTACCTATTCAGATCCAGAATACAATGTCAATTATACTCTTGAAGAAGCATTAAGGTATGAGTTGATTGATTCTGACTCTGCAGTGATTAAGGATCCCTGTACGGGTAGACTAAAAACCTTAGGAAAAGCTATGAAAGAAGGCATTGTTGATCTCAAGAAACGAACACTTATTGATCCGAAAACAGGAACTATGAAATCGTTGATTATTATTTTCGACGGGCAAACTATAGAATTCACAAGAGAACCGTTGTCTTTTGATGAAGCTATATCTAAAAATCATCTTGACCTACTAACTTGTAAATTTACTGATCCTAATTCTAAAGAAATTTTATCTTTGCAAGAAACTTGTAAACTTGGCTTATTAGATCATAACTCGGCTTTAATAAAAGATACCAGACGTAAAAAACTAGTTCCTCTTCTTGAAGCTTGTAATGGTGGTATTATAGACTCTGAAAAAGGTGTTGTTTTAGATACTCTTGATGGCCGTAAACTAACTTTAGGAGACGCTATTAACCAAAAACTTGTTACTTCAACCAGTAACAGCCTTTCCTTGCTAGAAGCTCTTTCATATGGGTTGTATGACCCTACTAGTGGTAAAATAACCCATCCACTCTCTAATGAATTGGTTACTGTTCAAAGCGCACTTGACTCAGGACTTGTAGAAGCAAGCAGTACTGTTGTTAAGTGTCCCGCTTCTGCCAACATACTTTCTCTACGGTCGGCAATCACTTCTGGTCTCATGGATGCAGAAGCTGGCGTTGTGGTTGACTCTGCTGAAGGAGTCCACTATCAACTGCTTGATGCCAGAGATCGTGGCTATCTTCTGACAGCGCAGGCCAGGGTAAGGTGCACGGATGCTATACTGCACCATCAAGCTATTTTTAAATTGCTATGTAGCATCCCACTGCTAATTTTGTCATATCATTACCATATGCTACCGTATCTGTATCTTAACACTTGACGACAGACAAGTTTGCACCTTGTATCCTTGCCATTTTGGTTTATTTTATTGCATAGGCATATTATTTTGCTTTACTCAGTGTGCATTTAATATTATTTCAAATTTGAATAAAATGTGAAGTATGGTTTAACTGTGGTTGTTGGTTTTCATTGGAGACAGTAATACTAACAACAAAAGAACTTTAATTTTATTAATAGTGCCTGCTGCCATTCTGGAAGTGGGGTGATACTAACATTTAGGAATGTTTTCCAGATATTTATATATATATTATTTTTTTTTATTTCTCAATAATTTTGGCTGTAAAAGGGGCTTCATCACAAATATATACTATATATATATATATATATATAAATATTTATGTATTTATTGGATATTTTTGTTGTGTATTTATTTAGAATTATATTTTTATCTTATCTATTTTTAAGTTATTTTTCTCTAAGGTGTTTTAAGTGATTTATTTTGCAAACAGAGATCCTTAATTTGGAAGCATGCTTTAATTATTTTTAATATGTAAACTGTGGTTATTAAGTTATTTTATCTTTATTTATTAATCATTATTAGAGAAAAAATATTTAAGTTACAGGAAGGTTTTTCACTCGAGGTATAACCTCCACAATAACACTAGAAACTTATGTACATTTATATATAGTTACTAAAATACGTTCATGTTATAGTTTTAGTACTAATGCAGTTTTTTAATTATGTTTTTCAATGTGCTCTCCAGAGTGAAGGTTTATATTAACTTTTTCACATGTTGCAGATGTAAAAAACATTTACACAAATTTCATATAACTTTGTCATTTGAAAATGAACATAATATAACTCGGCTATAGGCCTAAACATTTTAAGAACAGAACATCACAATTATTCAAAGTCAATTTTGCTTTTTTATTTGCTTAGTTTTAATTAAATATTTTTAATGACATTCAACTAATGATGATTACATTTCATTTTTCTACTTTTAACTAATTTTCTGAAATGTTTTCTTTTATTTTTTTGGTATATTCAAGTTAATTTTGAAAATTTAAACTTACTTTCTATTTAAGTCAATTTTGATTAATCATAAGTTATGTATGCATGTACAGTTGTACATATATATATATATATATATACATATGTGTTTATATATACATACACAAAATATTTGAAGAATAAGAATCTTGTTTTTCAAATAGAAAATTAAGAAGAATGAAATTTAAATTATTTTTAAATTCCATACTACGAAAATTAAAACCACAAAAAATAATTTAAAACTTCATTATTCATATTTTTCTATTTGAAAGCGTTTCTTATACTGCATTTTACTGTACTTACATTCATATATTGTATTTATGTATTGAATACATTAGTTTATGTTCAACTTTTGACACTTTGTTCTCCATTCTTTCAATAATATATTCCCGATAAATGTTGTAAAAATTAACTTAAATGATTTATAGTTTTGATAATGGTTCAATTCTTCATTCGTTATTCTCCTTAACTTTAACTCATTTGAATTGTGTTAACCTTTGAGTTCTGCTCGTTAATACTGTGTGATGAACAATTCCTCATAGCCTAACATTTTTATTGTGCATTTCGATGTTTTTGGCTTTTAAATATTCCAATGAATTCTAGTTTCTGCTTAATGTTTTAGCATGAAACAAGGCGAGTGTTTTTATATTATTCAGAAAACTTTATTTTTACTGTTTTCTCTCTTTCCATTTTTTATTTAAAAGCTAAATACCAAGAGATGTATAATGTGTCATTGTTCAAGTATAAACTACATCTAGTAATACCTTATCATCATCATACAGTTAGTTTAATCTTAATAAATGTAAAGTTTGTTGGGGAAACCATTTAAAGGTTGTACTGGAAGAAATTTATCAGGAATGTTTAAAGTATTTTGCAGAAAATTATTTTAAAAATCAAATCTACTCTTTTTGTTACAATTAGTATATATTGTAACTGCCTGCTAAGAAAGATGGCAAACTTTTTTATAAAATTAAAGTTTGCTTAAAATTGCATTTTGAATTCTATTTATCAACAAATGCTTTGTTCTTGATAACGAAGCCAAATTGATGATGATAAATATTGCTTCTGTTATGATTTATCAAAGCTTCTTTAAAGAAACCTTTCATTTCGTTTTTCATTTCATCATAAAGTTTCGTTCATTCCATTTGTGAATTCTTACTAACTTTTTCAAGTTTTTTCCTACTTACATAAGTTTTTACTTTATTTTTTGATAAATAATAATTTGAGTGTTAGTATTAATAATTATTAGTATTTTAGATATATTGAAAAGTATTTAAATGTTGAAAATATTGTATAATTGAACGATATAAGTGAATGATATATAAAGAAAATTTGTTTTGATTGTCATAGTAAATTCATAAATGTTCGTTCAGTTGGCGATGATCGAAAAGTTCAAGGAATGTGACGCCAAGATTATTGAAATGATGGACTCCCTCACCGAGATCGAACGACGTCTTGCTGAGCAGGAGCCTGTCCGAGAGAACGACGATGGCCTCAGGAACCAAATCAACACTCTGAAGGTGGGTCGGAAATCCAAACGCTGAAATACAGCGTAATTAGCATCAAAAACAATAATTTGTCATCATATGTAGTGAATTAATGATAAACTGTCTACCTCAGCTTAAAATAATTGTATTATTTGCAGGCCATCAAGGAAGAGCTGGACGACATGTTCCGTCCCCTAGGCACGTGCCTGGATAACGTGCGTCAAGTGGTGAGTCAGGGTGTGGATGCCCTGTCCAGGGAAGAGCTGGACATGCTCCATGAAGCTGCCACCAGTCTCAAGAAGAGGTTCGACCGATGCGTCGATCAGGCCGACGCCACCCACCGGAGACTGACCACCGCCGCCGAGGAGCTGGTGAAGTACGAGAAGGAGATGATTCTGTTCCTGACATGGCTAAAACAGGCGGGCAAAACCCTGTTGGAGAAGGAGCGCCTGTGCGCGGACCTTAACAAGATCAAGAACCACGAACAGGGCTGCAGAGACTTCCTGGGGGATGTCATTGCCCACCAGGCCGACCTCAGGTTCATCCAGATGGCAGTGCAGAAGTTCACAGACGAGTCCTCCGATTATTTGAGAATTGTCAATGCCTTTAGAAATGTCTTGCCCGACCGTTACCCTACCCTGCACCAGGATCCCGATTCTGCCATCAAGGATGCCGTTGATGACGTCACGTCCGAGTTCAAGGATCTGTTGGCGCGTGCTAACAAATTGGTAGACAAGGTATGTGCAACTTTTGTGATCAGGTTTGGTAGTGTTGGTATAAAATGTAATATGTTGCTTAAAATGGTATAGTAAATGCATTGGTAATCGCCCCCACCAATCCTCTTGTTATGGTAACTCCATTTCTCCTTCCATAGGTAACCTCCGTCGGCAACAAGCAGCGCGATTATACTGAGGCCATCGAGAAGGCAACTCGCTGGCTGCGGGACACCGAGGGCAAGGTGCAGCGTCTCTTGCAGGAGCCTGTCGGGGCCGACCCGAAGGGTGTCCAGGATCAGCTAGACAAGGCAAAGGCGGTGAACAACGACGTGGTGGCGCAGTCTCGTCTCTTCGATAACTGCCGCCAGACGGCGTCTGTTCTCCTTCGCGCCTTGGAGGGTGACCTAAGTGACGCAGAGGTGGACGCCATTGAGCGGCCACCCGAAGACCTGGCCGAGAGGTACGCCGACCTGGCCAATCGGTTGGGACTGAGGTGCCAGGACCTGGACACGGCGCTAGTGCAGTGCCAGGGCGTCCAGGAGGGACTCGATTCCCTCATGGGATGGCTGAACAACGCTGAACTACAACTCAAGTGAGTAGAATTTCTTGGGGTTCTTGCAGAATTACTTTTACAATATACTCATTCAACAGCAGCTACATGTTTCGCAAAAGTTAACCGAAAGTGGAGGGACGTTTTCCTCCGTGCAACTTGCAAACAGTTCAACCACAATGACTTCCCTTCCACATTCGGATGACCTTTACTAAAGCTTGCGAAAGATTTAGCCGCTAGTGAATGCAAACATTGAATTTTATTTTTAATTCATTGGTTTTTACCAACTACGGTATTGGTAGTTTGCGAAAAACATAATTATTCTTGGGTTATTTTCATAAATTTCGAACAAAAAATACATGTGCTTTTATTCTAACCATAAGCTGAAATGTTATTTTACCTGTTTTGTATATAAACAAATATCTTAAAGAAGCGGGAGTCTTCTGCAGCGTCATTTTTGTAGCAAAGCTCTACATAGGCGTAGCATTTCCGATGTCGTTGTCTTCATTGGCGTTAGAATTATTTGAATGCTTACATATCATCCATACTTTTTAAAATTTAACTTTATATAGGCTTGATTATTGGTTTTAATGTTAATTATGTTACTATTTCATTTTATTACTTTTTATCTATATTTGTTCATTAAATTACATTTTTTAAAGTTTTTTTTTCAATTTTTGGTTTGATTTATGCACAAATAGGTTGGAAATGAAGTTTACATTGAAAAATGTTTTCCACCTTCTTGATTTACATTTCTGATTGGGGAGAGAATATGTTTGATAAGAAATACTTTTAATATTTTGATTTGATTTATGCATCAATGGATTGGTAATAAAGTATTAGTATACATAGATAGTCTCTAAGGTGAGTTTTGGATTAAAAGATATTTTCCCACTTTGTAACATCATTTTCATTGACATTTCTGATTTAGGGATATTTAAATGTTTATGATACAGTTTTTGTAGAGCATGCATAGGAAAGCTCTACATAGGTGTAGCAATTCCAATGTTGTTGGCGTTAGACAATGACTTGAATGCTTATATATCATCTATACTATTATTATTTCTTTCCATATAGGCTTGATTATTCTTTTTAATATATTACTAGGTATTTTATTTGATTGTATTACTTTGTATCTACATTTTTTCATCAAATTAGCTTAGAATTGTTTTTTAAAAAGTGTTTTTTTCTTATTTTGGTTTGATTTATGCATCAATGGTGATTTTTTTGATTAAATAATTTGTGGAGGTAGAATTTTTTTTATAACTTTCTTTATTTTTTTATTATGCATCAATGGATTGGAAATTAAGTAAACCTAAATAGTCTCTAAGGTGATTTTTTGGTTAAAGAATGTGGTCTCGCTTTGTAAAACTACTTTTGTTTTTTTCAAAGTTACTGAATGAATGGTTGCGAGACATTTGAACTGTCTGGTGAGTGGATTGTCAGTTTAATGAGTTACTGAATGGTTGCAAGACATTTGAGCAGTTAGGTGCGTTGTTAGTTGTTTTAAATAATTATTTAAAATTTTATCAATATTTCTAGGTTTACCCTACTTAACCCTACTTCCGGTCACCATAATTTAAATGAATTCTTAATTTCTCCAATTGGTTATTATTTAACAAAATAGTAAATTTATGATCGTTTAAAAATTATTTCGAATATTTTTTATATGAATGTTTTGAAAATAATTACTCGACATTTTCAAAAATATAACGTTCGATATATGTTGAGGTTGAAATTTTAGATGATGAAAACGTTTTAATTTTATATTAAATAAAAAATATTTTTGTTTTGTCTTTGAGTTTTGTTTTGGACATTTCTTGATTTGGGAGTTCCTTCAAGTCTAGTGTAGACACAATATACTTGATTATTAAAACAACAGAATGGTTAAGAATCCGATTTCATTTTATTTGCCATAAATATGAAGTACCGTCAAAAATGTAATAATTGAAAGTATTATTAGTTTAAATATTAATTCAATTTTAATTTATAATATAGGCTACCATAATAATAATAATGAAAATCTTGTACGTTCTCTATTTATTTTTATACATTTCTAATGCATTACTTTTAGGACAAGAGTTGCTCAACACTTTTGTTGAAGCTAAACTAGTTTAATTGAAATTCAAATGGTGATCTTTTAACCAATCATGTGGCTTTGAGTGGCTTCTGACGTCATAGTTGGTATGCACCGATGACTTCATAGTTTTCTAAACCTATCTAAGTACAGTATACCTGCTGTGCATACCCCAAGGAGGGAGGAACCTGATTCATACGATGATGTCATTACTCGTAGTTGTAAATATAGTTTATGATATCATACATGACGTCATACAGTTCGGCTATGTTCCTATTGGTTGACGATGACGTCTTCGATGTGTGAGCTCATAGTGATAGTCTTACTGGTTCATCATGACACAAATGTATAACGTCATATAGAAAGATTCGTAGAAATCTTGTTGAAAATTGTTTATTAGCATTTGTCTATTATTCTTGAATTTAAGATATTATTTACATTAAATTTTTTATTTGTTTTTATTTGTTCATTCACATATTTATAATATAACATCATATTTCAGCAATGTTAGTTCGGATTTGAACAGTAATTCGTTATTCGTAATATGTTTGAAACGAATATTATTTTTTTATTAGATATATTTTTTTGAAATATTGAAATTCTATTATTTCATCGTTAATATAGGATTGTACTTAAATAAGAAATAATTAATTATTAATTGAGAAACATTTAAAAACAGTTTTTGACTGACTTAAACATAAATCTCTTGCAACAAAGACAGTTTTCAATACTAGCTGCAATGTGTTTTGGACCTTATGGTAGAAGTTAGTCTTACTTAATCCTTATGTATGCAAGCTATGCAGTGATAATGCATCTGCCATATTTCCCTCCTCTAACTTTATTTATAGGAAACTATTTAAAATTGTGCCACATGGCGCAATGGTCATGTCTAAGCTTACGGTAATTAATGGAAATTAATTAATAAATTGAGTGCTATGTCAATTCAATACAAAATTACCTCCCACTGAGTTTGATTATTTTCATAATTGTAATTAAAGACATTGAGGTCCTATTGGATTCATTGACCATTTCACTGGTAGATTGTCAATTTTCAAGGTGTGTTTTTAGTGTCGCTGTCTAATAACTATTTTATTGGATCGTTATGTTGATTCCATTAGACCAAAGTATTAATTGTATACATTATGTATTTCGCATGAAGATGTTTCAATAAAATAGATTTAACAAAATATTATTCTAGATATTTAATGAATAATAACAGTTAAATATCGATATATTTTTATGGTATTTATGTGCGTTAAAAAGGCCTGGCTAAATTATAAAGGTTTTGTTATTTGGATTTTGGTTAGATGTGTTTTTTTTGTATATTTGTTACTTATAGGGAACAATTGTTTATTAATTACATCGTAGGTTGTTTATGTGAAACACATATGGCGATCACAGAGACTCCTCCCAAAATCTTTGTTAATAAATTACTAATTTTACCAAAATTGACTGTGGATGACCGGAAAAAACAGACTCGATTTTTAATGATTTAAATATTTATTTTTGAAATTTTGTGCGTTTTAAATGTTTTTTTGCGAATGTTCCTTTTTTCAAATTATTCAATCACGAATTGTATAAACGTTTTTTTGTTGTTTTTTTCCGTTTTGTGATACAAATTGTTGTATCGTTAAAATTGGTTAGTGAAATAATGGTGGCAAGTGTTTGGATATAATTATTTTTGTTCAATATAAATGTTTTCAATTTTTCTGTTTATTGGTCATGTTTGTATTAAGATTGAATCACCTTCTATATTTAGTGATTTAAATATCATTAAACTCTAAATTGTATTTTTTTTGTTACCAAAACTATTTCGAAGTCTCGTTAATTTGATGAAACTAAATAGTTTACTTTAATAATATTTAAAAATTATTTTATCGCAATATTTAATCAATCGTGTGAATTATAAATTTCTAGTTTACCAAATTTCACAATTTTTTTGATAATTTTCTAGACATTTTGTTTCTCTAACTTTGCCTTTCATTGTCATTTGTTATAATTTTGATATTAAATATACCCGAGTGGTCATCATAAATTATATTTTTTAAATTTATTTGTACATTAAAAAAATTATTGCTAATGTAAAAAATACATATTTATATTTATTTGATAAATACAATAAAATGTTTTTTTTTATAAAAGTCATAAAATGAATTTTAAATGAAATTCATCAAAAAGTAATTACTTTAAAAGATAGTTTTTACAGATTGTGAGTTTTTCTTAATCTTATAAACCACTTCCCGTATATTATTACAAAAACTATTATTATTATCGTTATTATAATTATTCTTTTTACATTCTGCTTCAACCAAAATATTTACCAAGACCATATGAAAACCTAAATTACCAAACACAACAATGTTTTTGTTGATATATAAGATAAAAACTTTATCTTTTTAATGATGCAATAATCTCGTTTTTGATTAATGTAATCCTTGTCAATTATAAAAGAACAAAAGTTATGAAATTCTTGTCATTATTATTTATAAATAAACAAAGATTGTTTTTTTGTCCAGCGTACGTACCGAATCTCCGCATAGAAGTAGCATTTTCAATGTCGTTGTCGTTGTCGGTGGCGTTAGACAACGGCTTTGAGTATATTTTTCAATTTCATTTCATAAATGGTTTAATACTCTGTATAATATATTTATTGATGTTTTTTATTTTATTTTATTATTTTTCTTTTTCTTAACTTTGTATATTTGTTTCTCATTTTTTGGTTTGATTTATGCACCAATAGGTTAAAAATTAACTTTACAAAAATAGTCTCATGTTATTTTTTATTAAAACATGTTTGAACCATTTGATTCGTGGACTATTTGTTTAAAAGGTTTTTATGTCGGATTCATAATGCAGTTTTAAAAAAATGAATTCCAGTTGTTTGTATTCTTCTCATCTTTAATTGTTCATAAGAAACACAAAAAAATCTGGCGCAGTATTGTTCAGAAACATCAATCAGTTTGTAGATGTATTACAGACCATATAAATAACATATTTATTATTTAAATTATACTTTTCAAAATAATTTTAACTTATTTTTATCAACATTTTCTTTCAATTGTATTCTCACTAGTAAAGATTTGTTGATAAAAAAGAAGCTAAAAATTATTAAATTATAATGTAAATATTTTTATATTGTTAATTAAAATAATAATTTATTCCATTTTAATTAGTCACTTGATTAAATATTATAATTAAACAAACTTTTGTTTTGGTTAATCAATCAAAATAATTTATTAAAACAACCCATGCCATTTATTTATTTCTCCACGATGCATTTTCAAAGTCAAATGATTAATCTTTGTTCGTTGGGCTTCATAAATAAAACATGAACCCTCCAAAAGTAGCTTTGCGTGGGCGGCGAGTGTGGGTTTCGTACGAAATCTAACTGACCGTGAATCCCTGAAAGTGGGCGGAGCTTATACAACATTTTGGAATAACAAGTGTAGTAAATTGAGGCTAGTTTGGTCGATCTGTCAAATTAAAGAAGTAAGAAATGGAAATGACCGCTTAGCAGTTTAAAAAAAACTAATCTTGTATGATTATAGAAGAATTCTTTATAAATATTTGACAAGTTTGAACATAACTAATATGTAACCAACCAACGTAATGCGTTAATATTATTGTTCAAAGGAACGAAAAAAAAATCGAACTAGTGTGTTCAAAGGGTGAAATACCCCACGAAAGGCGTTAGCGTCAAATGCCTGCATTACACTTGGCGCGTTTGGCAGTAGTAGTGAAGCGTTAGTGGTGTGTTGTTCGTTCGTGTTATGCCTCCGCTGCCAATTTTATCTCTTTGCCATATGCGTTTCGAGCAGATGCTGAGATTGGCTTTCAATAAATTTTAATAACATTACATCAAATAATTGACATCACTTTTTTCAAAGATATTTATTAATGTGGATTTAGCTGTTAATTATTCATTGTTTTTTATTTAATCATTTACTTTAGTAAAATGTAAATTCTAAAGCTGAGGGAACTTAAAAATGTTTTTGTCAATAAATAGTTTGAAGTTTTAGTTTGTACATTCAAATTGTTATTAAAGGAAATAGTATTGTTATTAATTCAAAAATAATCATTTAAATATTTTGCTAAGTCGGTTAGTTGTGTTTTTCTTACATCAAAGATAACCTTCTACAGCAGGTGGTTAAACCAAGCTGCAGGTGAAAATCTCAGTTTAGTTTTAAAAAAAAACTTATTTAATTGTATTTACAGTTGATTAACATAGATAATGTTAACTTGAATTAAGTGCCAAGACTTGAAGTCATATAATACGCTTATAAGATAAAATATATATCACAGAATATACACTTATGAAATCATTCTATCTAGATTAATATAAATATTTATCAACAAAGAAATTGAAATATTTAAATACTTGGTATACATTTATTTTTGTATATATTGTAGCTGAACATATTATGTAAGAGTGAAACAAATGAAAAATTTGAATCAATTATAATGCCATAAAAACGATTAGATTTGACAGTTTGTCTTCTCACTTGTTTATTTGTTACCTCGAACAATTTGTCATTTGTTCGAGTCACCAGTGCCATACAACACGCGATATACCTGTTGTGCCAACAAGCCGGTGTTGGAGTGCCTTACGATCTCGTGTACACCAATGCTGCCTTAATACCTTAATGAACAACTTAGTTGTTGTGTTGCATCCCTACGTGGTGGGTGTAGACGCATCTCATTGTTGAGGCTGGTTCATTTTTATCGATCGCCTGTGTAGTCAATGAAAATAATTATATTTGGCTAATTTCTCTGAGAAATTGTGTTTGAAATATGAGGGATCGTTTGTGATATTACTACAGTTGTTATTTGTGAAGTTTTATGTGCATATTCGTTGATTAAATCAAGATAAAATGACTGGAATTATTCAAACTCGACTAATGCAGGTAATTTGAGTGACTATGTTGAATAATTTCGTTTTGTTATGTTTTGTTACAAAAATGTTATCGTTCAATCTTAAATAATTTGTTAAGGTTGTTATCTTTGTACTTGTTTTATATATTTACATTATACATTCAGGCTAGTTGACAACTCATTTCCTTAATCATGTTATTATTTATTCACTTTTCATATTTGAATTTACCAGTAAGTCTTTTGTTACTTTTTTTGAAATAAAATGAACTACCGTTTCAACATTAATTGTTTGATCTCTTATGTGTAAAAGTAAATTACATTTTATAAATTTGAATTTATTTATGATATAAGTTTTTTTCAACTTTTACAACTACTTGCCAGCCAAACCTGTTTTAAAGATACGTTTTTTCAAGTAAATGTTTTGCATTTTGTTAAACTGAAATTTCATTTTTTATTTAATTATATATATTTTATTCTAAAAGACGAGCTACTTTGATGTTGCTATGTTATTTATTTGTATTGTCAAATAAATGCGGATAATTATAATTGTAAATATAAACTACAATTTATGGCCCATGTTTGAGCTAGGATGTTTGTCAGTAATGAGATGTACATTCTTGAACTTGAAAACGCATGCGCGGTTACACAACTTCTCAGCAAGACAGGTTCTACAAATTGGCAAATCTTTTCAAGTTCATGGTTGATGAAAGACAAATTAGAACTAGTTGAAAGTTTGGGATTCGTAAAATATTGAATCACACATCTAAACCGTTTTTTATTTCAAATTAGTTGTATCATACAAATATAATTTATGGGTTGTCAAATGTTTTACTTTGTGCTGCTATAAAACTGTTAATAATTTTTAGACTTGAAGTTTTTTCCTATTTTTATTGCTGGTCTTTAGAATCCTGTAACTGCACCAGTATGAAATAATGTTGTTTGGCTTAATAAAAAAACATAGTTTAGTAATAAAATTTCAGGTTTCTATCCTAATTCTTTTATTTGAAAATTTATATATTTTAAATTTCTCAACCGACTTTATTGCATGTTTAGACTACAGTTGGAAGTGGCCTTTAGAATTTGAAGTTTTAATAGTTAGTAAAGGTTTAAACTTTAACATCTTTGGTTTTGTCTATCGGTATTCTTTGTTAGCCTTCAATGGCTTTTGTTAACCCAAATGAAACATATGAGCTCATCTATAGTTTTTGAAGGTTTTGTGTTTTTCAGTATTTTTTAAAGTTTATTTTTCTTCAGCATTGCCAAGTTTTAATTATTTTAAAGGTTTTTTCATAGTTCTTTTGACTTCTCATATAGTTTTTTCGTAGTTTTTAAAATTGTTCATCTACTTTCAGATTTATTAGAAATAATTTTATCACTTTACTTATAATAATTATATTCTTCCTGTGCTAGAATATTAATTTGCCTTCACTAAATAATCTTAATGTTTAAAAGCTTAAAGTTGAGACTCGCTATGTTGATAATTTCTGTTTGACAACATTTTTTGTTTTGTTTTTTTGGGTATAGACAATTACTTGTGATTAATTGAGGCTTAAAACGGATCATATATTATCAAACACTAGTTGATTCTTCAATCTGTAACCACATAATATAAAAATAGCTAAAACATAACCTTATAAGTCAAGCCATATTGTTCATATTCTATGAATAAAAGAGGAATCAAATTCTATTTTTGTCCATAGATAAAGAATCGTTCGCTCGGCTTAAAAACATGTTTTTACATTTTTATTGCTGGCTTATCACAATGTTTTTTTTTTATTTCCTTATAAGGAAAAAGCAACATTATATAACATTGCTCAACCTCCATTTAACACTATTGACTTTCAACATCTGAAAAGAAACTAATTAAATATTAAATAAATATTATGAAAAAGTATTATTTTTGTCAATCTGATAAAGTTTTATTTATTTTTTATTTTCATTCTTGAATTCTTTTCTGATATTCGATATTTACAAGATCTAAGAATGTCATGTTCTGGGACTTGTCTTTCATGAAAGAAATGTTGATTTTAAGTTGTTTAAAATTTGTTGAACTTTTTTTCCGATTTTTTTTTGTCAAAATTTATAAATATCCTCAATCTAATGTTTCTCAGTTTCTCAGCAATGAAAGAATATTTTTAGTATCTACAATTATTGTATATTAACGATTATGAATGTTATATTTTGATTTTTGAAAGTGAGAATAATTCTTATTAATAAGGTATAAGAAATCCGATAAACGGCAATAATTTAAAAACTTAAATTTTGGTAAAATCAACAACTTAGTTATTTAACAACAGTTCAAATGTTTTTATTTCATAAAATTAAATGTTAATCAATGTTTGTTATCCTTGAGGCATACTTTATGGAAATGTATGTATTTAACACGAATTATTTTTGCCTGAGAAACTGCCTCAAACCATTTCGCTGTTTGATTTATATTATTTAAATACGCTTGAATTGCTCTTCAAATATGCAAATAGCACCCATCAAGATTTATGTAAAATAATGAACGATTCTTATTTTATAGAATATTTTCAAATATTTCATTTCATTTTTATTACTTTTATCTCGGTAATGATAATTGAATAGTCTTATTCAACGCGGAAGCGATCTTCCAAATGTCCGAACTTGATTAAATTTTAAAGGTTTTGAAGACGACATTTCATTCAAATCATGACATCATTTTGTTCTCGAATCGTCCCATGTCCAAATAAGATTCACTTTAATTACAGATCACCTTGATAAAACATCATTCGAGAAAATTTTGTTGTTTTAGTGATTGATATGGTAATTCAATTCGTTTCTGTATAAATGATTCCATTGTTTCGAATTTAGAAAAATCTGAAATTGATTCCATCATTTATTGCAAAAATATTAAAATTATGCAAATTTATGCGTAACTTGAAGATGATTTTAGATATTTCGCTAAATTTAGAGATTTTATCTCGAGTTTGTATCTTACTTTTTTTTTCAAAAAGATGTTTTTTTTTAATTTATGCATTGACTGAATGCATTCATCAAACTTGATTCGTAATTTGTTAATAAATTTGAAAGAAATATTTTTCTTTGAAAAAATAACTTGAATAAAAGTTCTTGAGATAAAATTTAATGAATCTACTAAAATTTATATAAAATAATTTTTCAATAAAAGTTGACCAAATCAAAATTCAATAAGTTTGATAATGAATTAATAAAAATTAATTTAATTTTACTCGTGTTATTTTTATAAAAGTTTAAAAAAAGATCAAGTCCAACTATAATTAAAATCAAACAAACAACTGAATAATTTATTTATTTATTGTCAAATAACCTTAAAACTTTGTTTTTAAATTGAAAAATATCAAAACGAAACTTGAGTCTAAATGTCAAAACATCTTCATCTTATTTGATTTGTTTTACAGAGATGAAAATATTTCATTTTTTAGACGTTTGGGTTTAACTTTTTGTGTTTTTTTGGTTTCATTGATTTAATTTTATTTTCAAGCAAACATTGGAATTAGGAATTTATTTAGAATTTAGTATTGTAATTTGTTGTAACTTTGTCGTCTGCATACATTTCAACTAATGTATAAAGTTGTTCTACAAGAAACTTTAGCGAAACAAAATATTATTAAATGCAATTTCACTGAGTTTTTTGTTCGTTATTGTATTTATTTAATTTCCGTTGTGTTAATGCATTTATTTTCTCTTCCCCAGAAATGCCAGCAAACCAGCCTCACTTAACCGAGACAGACTGGACGAACAAATACGCGAACAACGTCAACTTCATGCAGACATCATGTCTCACCAGGTCAGTTCTTCTTTTTTTGGGTCACATATTCCCCTTCTATCTCCGGTGGAGTGATTTTACTATTAGTTATTTTACCATTAGAGTGATGTTCATTGGTGCAGATTTGTGGACCTTTATCCTCAACGAAGTAATTTTATCTTGGCATCATATTTTATTGATTTTTCATGTTTTTTTGTTTGTTATTGAAATTGTTATTATTAGTGCTAACATTTTTGTTATTTTTATTATAGTCCCGGCCAAAACCAATTCTTAGGTAACATCTATATTTTACTTTGCGTAATTTTATGTAATTTAAAATAGTTGAATGTTATGTCATGGTGCATATATTCAGACAATTCTGTCCTCATACTTTATTCAAGCAAACTTTAAAAAAAAATCAAAATGCCAATAAAGAGGGGATACGTAAGAAGGAAATAAGCAAATAAGCAAATCGAGCCTCTGTTGAAGAAATCAATGAAACATCCAGTAACTTTAAGGCTAGACTGCCACCTCATTTTTGTCTCTCCTTCATTGCCCTGACTTTTCTCTTCTAATTCTTGTTCGTGTGTTTGTGCAATTGATTTTTTAAAAGTTCTTGTTCGTGTGTTAATTTGTTTGAATGTAATTAAGTTCGCATAAATATAATTTTTAATGTTAAGTTAGTTAAATTATCATTATATGTATATATGTGCTAAAGTATATGAATTGACAATAGCACAAGTGAGGTAACGCACATTCAATTAACATAGAGCTTACATCACTTGTGTTATTGTTGATCCATATATACCGATTGATATTTCATAATAAAACAGTGAAAATATCATAAAAAGAAATGTATAAAGACATAAATACATTCAAGTTTACCCAATTAAAAAGACTAAAACAATTACAATTACAATTCGTTTGTTTTCACATTTCCTTTGACGTATGTTTCAAACCCACGCTCAGCATTGAGCGGGATCTTGTATTAGTTTAGCTGCTTCCATTTTTATTTATTTATTTGTATACAAATTCAACCATTTGTTCATTTAATTCAATCTTTTGTATCTATTCCATTCAATCATTTATATTTATTGAATTCAATCATTTATATTTATTCAATTCACTCTAAATAATTCAGAACGATCAACAAAGAAAAGGATGTTTGCAATATTACCTTATTGTTGTTTTCATCAAACATTTAATAGATTCCTTAGATTCTTCTGGTTATTCCATTAACCGTTCACTGTACTACTGTGTATTACCTTATAGACTAAACTACATTATAGTTGCTATACAAAGTAACCTATATGGCATGTAACAAATTCGGTTGTTCGTTAGGCCTAAATATTTACTGTATATTATTATGGTCATTAGATTAATTGTTGGCTGATAGTTTGAAGATTGCCATTCACAAATATATCTTGAATTTTCTTTCTTTGCAAATGTAAATTATTGTTTTTAGTTCATTATTGTTTTAGTTAATTGTTATTGCGAAATTTAATTACGTATATATCGTGTTTGCAAAGCATACAGAGTAATCAAATTTATTATTCAACTTTCATGTTCTATATATTTGATCTTAATTGCATAAATATTTATTTCAATGTCTGAAAATTAATTCTACCTTAACAAATGGCCGCATCATTTAACACATTCAAGAGTCGTTATCCTAGTCGTATTCAAAGTTGTATAACTTGAAGTTCAATACATAGCAACAGACTTCGCTTGTGTAATACCTTGTTGTTAGTAAAGATATATAGAGAGGAAGAAAGAAATATATTTTGAATATCATATAATGGTACGTTATTTACAAGGCAAAGGCATTTGCCATCCCTCAGGCGAATATGGCGGTCGATGCTATTCAGCAATTTTGCTGTAAAGCAAAAAAATTATTTTTATCAACAGTATTTTTATTTTATTTTTATTCCTGTTTAATCTTCAACGAAAGTTGAAAGCTATTAAGAATTTTTTAAGCAAATAACTCCATTTACCTGGAGGCTATAACAAATTTTTCAATCCATAATTTATTTTATTTATAATTTTGTAAACCAACGTTTTTAAATATTTATGTTTTTGTTAAAATTATAAAAATACAATAATTTATTTGTAAATGTAATTTATTGAAAATTAATCTAGAGACGTTCAAATTAATTAAATAAAGAAATATATTTTTTTCATAATTGACAGGCGACAATGTTTACGAAATGAGCACGACTTTATATAACAAATATATGCAAATGTAATTAATCTTTGTTTCATATAATGACTAATTCGTCATACACCGTAAGGGTTATTTTCAATGATAATTTTAATGGTTTTAGTCCTTGTGGCAATAATAAATCAACAACAATTGTTAAACTACATAAATTATTGCTCGATTTGAATTGTTATTCAATAAAACAAAAGAAATTTCTTCAATTAGTGGTTGAAGTTTAATTATAGCTTTGTTAGTCAAGTTTTTGGTATAATAAATTTCAAATAATCATAATGTTTCTCATGATCAATAATTGTAGAGATCTAGCCATAAATATGGTTCATAAATTACCATGATAGGCTTAAACACGCCTAACATCTAACTGTCTTATCGCTTTAGCAACATTCACTGCAATGCTGATGATTTAAAAATAAATTAGGTTATAAACAATAATAATTTAATTCATTTTAATCACTTCATTATGTTATAAAAAATAATAATTAAATATATTTTAATCACTTCATTATGTTATAAACAATAATAATTAAATATAACTTAATCACAATGATGATGATTTTAAAATTTATTTTATAAACAATAATAATTAAATACATTTTAATCACTTCATTATGTTATAAACAAAAATAATTAAATGTATTTTAATCACAATGATGATGATTTAAAAATGTATGTTATAAACAATAATAATTAAATACATTTTAATCACTTCATCTTTACAACTTGACGGAAAATGTTATTTTAGGTCAACAAAATTTGATAAATTTGTATAGCAGAACTTTTGAATGATTTCAATTGAAGAAATGATGACTTGTGCATATGGATCTACAATAGTACAAGTGAGGTAACCCACATTCAAATAAAATACAACTTAGTTACTTACCTCACTTGTGCTATTATAGGATCCATATCATATACGTAATTGTATAATTTTATAAACTTGGTAAAAAATCATCAAAATATAAAATCATTTCAGTAGTTGTAGTAATTCTAGAATTTTAAAATTTCAAAATAAATGAAAATTACTTAGGACCATAAAAGGTGGAAATTAAGCCAATTATTGGATTATAAATTTTATTACAATGCAGTGGTTTGTCCGACATTGCGTTGGTGAAGCAGATAACAATTTAGTTCTTGTACTCGCATGCTGACAGTACTAATATTTGTTTTAGTAATAATAGTGGTGATATATGTAGTAGTAGTAGTAGTAGCAGTAGTAGTAATAGTGATAGTGATGAGCCACTGACTAAGGTCACAGTACAACAAAACTCCTTCAACATAGAATAATAAAACTTAGAAAGTTCCTAAAACGTAAAATTATAACACTGATAAATCTTAAAACGTGCACATCAGTTCTTTGTATACAAAGAAAATATCACACAAAGGCAGGGATAACAGTGCTAAATTGGTATGCCTGGAACAGAAATTCTTCCTATAACGTACACATTTCGATCTACGTTTCAGGTGTTTTACTTTACTGTATTTTTGTTAGGAAAAATTTGTTTATCAAATTAATACTAAGCCTTAACTCGGTCAGTTTATTTTAGATTAACGATTCAAATTTTGATATCACTTTGTCTCTTGCTATACTGCACGCATTAATTAAAGTAATTATAATCGATTAATTAAAATATTGTTTATGTCAGGATAGTTGTATCACATCACTAATTGTTTATTATTATAATTTTAATCGTCTTCATTAAGTTTGTTTTCGATGACGTCAGTCCTTCCTCATTAAAAATGTTTGTTTTTAAATTCAACATTTTTTTTGTTTTTTTCCAACGCAATAATTTTCCTAAATGTTGGATTGTTTATGAAATTGTTTTTATTGTCCATTACACTTGACACTAAAGAGGTTGTTTAAGTAAAGGTTTGTGAAGAATGCCAAAACATTGAAAAGCTAATTACGCAATTTATTCTCGGCCAAAATTTATTTCTGTAAAGTAATAATTTATTGTTTTTTTTATAATTATAAGAAATGTTTTTCTTTTGAATATTTATAAATAAAAAATAGTTTATTCATTATTTCAATGAAAATGACTTTGAAGTAAATATGATTTATAAAATTAATGAAATTAAACTTGAAACTAAATTTTAACATACAATTAAATCTATAATATAACAAAAATTAACGGTCATCATTTGAGAAATGCAACACAAATGAAATACCTTTTTACTGTGTTGGTTTAAAAAAAGTCAAATCGTTTTGTATTTTTCAGAAATAATAAAAGTTTGTTAGTTTCATTCATTTAAAAATCTCTTTCGTGTTTTTAATATTTAATTCCATCTTAAATTAAATTAATGAACCAAATAAAGGTAAAATAAATGCCATTTTAAGCTTACAATCTTATATTCAAAGATGTCTATTTGTATGTTAATGTAAATCCCTTTCAAGTATATTTGAACATCATATATTATACAACAGCATCATGTAAGCTATTAGATCATTGTGTAGTTAATTTTGCCTCAACATAAAAATGGTTAATCAGATATTAAGCTCGTTTTTCCATCAAATTTAAAATGAGATTTTGTCAGTCTGCTCGCGCCACACCCTGCCACACAATACATTATATGATCAACCTGTAAAATGAGTTTTTATGGCGGCAGAACACGATTTCATTAACATTTTGACGCCTAAATTATTGCTGCTTTAAGGACTAAACTACATTGGAGTTACTATAGAAAGCGACCTTTATTGTATTTGACTAATTTGTCCTAGTTGGTAAAGGGTTAAGCTTTCGGACATTACTGTTTTGTGCTATGATGTAAACTACATCGGAATGCAAATAAAGCTGCACAATCACATATAGTTCCACTGTAGAAATTACAAATATGTGCGGAATTGAACCGTTTTGTTTATTCGTTTAATTATTGATAATTTTTTTTATTGACAACATTCTTATCTATTTCCGGCTACTACTGTTCAGTGTAATCTTAACAAAACAATGCAATAGTTATGATATGTATGTGTTTGTACACATACAAGTAAATTGCTAACTATTAAACATTTTTCACAAATATAAATACTTTTTATAAAGTCCGATAGTACAAATTATTTATTCAATAGCCTAACAATGGCATGTCGGTATCACTGTACATCAATTGATTTGCAACAGGCAATTGAGATGTGCAATCTTTCGTGGTTTAATCTCCATTTCGAATTTGTGTTTTGACTTTTCACTCAATTTTTTTTTACTATATTAAGCAAGAGTCGTTGCCAACATCGGTGTTTTCTTAGCTAATGGATTAGGAAAATCTTCTGGTGAATCTTGTGTATTTTTTACATTTCTTTTGGTCAAAGCTAAGGTTGAAGAAGAGGTTTAAAATTATTTTACTTATTAGATTTAATAATCTACTAGTTTAGTGTAATTTTTAGTATCTTATGATTCTATTTATTTTTAAATTTTTCAAACTTTTAAATAAAAATAATTTTAATTAAGCAAATACATTACTGATGAGTTAATAACATAAGTGTACATGCAAAAACATGAGATATAAACATACAATTTATTTAGCTTCACTGTGCTTATATACATTTTTATTTTTTTTGATAATTTTTATTTTGTTTATGAATTTTATTTATTTTTTATGACGACTCGTTTATTTTGGCAGTTGTGTAATCTATTAATTTAGATCATCATGTTGAACTAGATTTGTGGTAGTTTTCGTGATCCTATAATCTTGAGTATCTTCTGTAGCTATTTCATTGAAGGCTATTTCAACAAATGACTTGTTATTTTCGTGTAAGATTAGTTTGATATAAAAGTAGTTGTTTATATTTTAAGAAATATTTATGACAGAACTATGTTGTTTAATTTATTAATGGGAAATTTTGTAAATTATTAAATCTGTTTGTTTATTTGCAATTTTGTTCCTAATGCTTATATGTAATTTTAATTATTTCATGTAGAGTTTTTTTTAACATTATTATTTTGTAAATTGTTTCAAAAAATAAACATTATTATTGCTTAGATATATTTTAAGAAAATTTCGATTCAATAAGTAATAGGAGTAAAAAATTGATCTTTAATCAAACGAAAAATTATTTTTGATCTTCATGAAGGATAAAATAAAAGTTATTCGTTACAAAAGTAGGAATTATGAGGAATAATTTTATATTTTAAGCACCCAAAACAAACATTGTATTCATAGGTTTCAATTAAGATCTTTTAAATTATATATAATAAATGTAATTATTGAGTGCTTAGATTTCCCTCGTATGTAATTTGGCTGTTTTTAATTATGTTCCAATATGATTATACATTCGAAGTAACATAAGTTTGTTATAATTTTTAACTTTGAAACTATAAAATTTAGTTAGTGTACAAGACGTACAATAAAAACACATTGCTATAGCAGCATCCTGTTTTTGTTCTTACCATTCTCTTTACTCTTGGCCATCTCTTCTTTTACTAAGCATTCTCTTAAGTCTTAGTTTTTTCTTTTATTCTTAGTATTCTCTTGTTAGTATCCTCTTCTTATTTTAGGCATCTGCATTTTAGTCTTGGTATCGTGCATACATTCTAGTTAACCCATCAGAATGTGAAAGGTGAAATTTTACCGATACCATAAGGGTGGTTTTCTATACTGCTTCAATATTTTTGTCCTTATGAACATAATTTTTCGAATAGTAACTAGTCAAACTACATTTTAAATTGTCAGTCATTATATAATTATGAAAATGTGATGCTCTTTTGTTATTTTTTTGTGAAGTTATAAGTATTATGTATTTAATGATATTTTTTTGCAATGTTTCCCTTGTTGTTGTTGTCGACCCCCCCTCCGTCCTATAAATGTTTCCCTTACTCGTTGACAACTATCCTTGAAATCAGAATTGAACTCATTCCATTAAAAAATACTTCTCAGTTTGATTGTTTAAATTCAATTAAGGTTGTTCAAAAAAAATAATATTTTATTTGAAATTATATTTATTTTCATCAATTTGTGTCTTGTAAATAATATTGTCATTATATTTTATTCGCAGTTTTTATCTATAAATATAATTTGTATGGACTGTTTTAAAACAGAGAATATAAATGTTTCGAATGTTAGTATCCAACATCAGAGACTAGGACCGCCATTATTTCGAAGGTCATTTGATTCAATTACTTTTTATCACTGGAAAAGAACTTGTTTTTTATCTGCAACAAAATAACTAAATAAATCCTACCTTAAAGTTACCTTTTTCAGCAAAGTTGTTGCCTTTGCATTCGTCACAATGTCATCCAAAGTATAACTTTAAACTTGATATTTACTTCCCATGTGGTTATGAACAAAGGTTAAAATTATTATGAAATAAAGTTTTATTTGGCAATAATAAAGTTGACAGCTTTAGATTAACGGATCTATTCATTCATCGTTGCAGTTTCACACTGAAGTACATTATATTAACCATATTATTATATTTCTTTATAGGATGATTAGGCAAATTCTGTTTTCTTCATAGAATTAGGTAGTAAAGATTTCCTAGTGTGATTCTAATTTATACGAAGTTCTGTTTAGATATTGTTAGTCTTTAGTTAGTCTTTAGTTAGTAGATTTTTATAGATTTATGTTAGTTGTAACCATGTTTCCATTGATGCTTAAGTAACGAAATACTATAGTAATTGTTTTTGATAAGCTGTAATGATTGCTCATTTCTTTAATTTTTTAATAATGTTATTTGAATGAATATGGTGTAACTCTATTTTGCTTATAAATATATTGGTGTTTGTTTGTTTGTTCAGGTGACTTACATTAATCAACATAAAGTGCAATTTACATTCTCCAATTTTATTGTGAATAATTACTAATTTAGTCTCTCGTGATACAAGACTTGATTATTAATTCGTAGAATTTCATTAGATTCTGTAACACCAACTGATGATTTCAAAAATATTTTATGGTTACGTCACAAAGTTGTATTTATAGCTAGCATCTTCAATGTATTGGTATTATTTTTTCTTTAAATGGTTTTCAACTTTGAAAATTTATATTTTTTTGAATAATAAAAATAATGAAAAACAATTAAAGTTCATTCTACTAAAACATGTTACTGTTCAGAATTATTGCCGATCTTTAGAAACCCAAAGTTGTTGAACTGAAATAGATGGAATCTGTTTATTTTCAGTGGGTGTTCAATGCATTGCTTGGACAAGTATTAATTATTGCCGTCTTATTTTTCTCTGAAATCATTCATCTGTTCTGACATTAATAACTGTTTTTGGTGTGTAACATAATATCCATATTGATGATTTTATGTTAATTCATAAGTGATAGGAAATTATAACTTTTAAATAATTCATAGTTTATATTAAAATATATTTATCAACTGGATTTAAGATATACATGATGTCTGAATAATATATATATGTTTGTATGTATATGTATGTTTATGTATGTTTATTGTTTGAGTAAATACAAAAGTAAAGTTTTTTATAAATCTGTTTGCATTTACAATTAAAATCTGAAAGTATATTTTCATGTACATATTATTCTTTGAATTGTGGTGTTTATGCAAATTTGATCGTCCATATTAAGAACAAACAGATGTTGTTTATTTTGTAAGATGCTGAAGAATACACGGCTTCATTATGGGAGGATGCATTTCACCCAGTTGGGTTCAATTTAAGTTTGGCCAAGAGGTGGAATGTCGTTAATTCTCATTTGCATAGATAGATTATCAATGAATTTATCTCCAGATATTATAAATATCTTTATTACGTTTTTCATCTCAATGCTGAGAAATTTTTAAAACAACTATTTTTATATTACCTTTATTTTATTTACCTTTATTAATGAAACAAATTTAGTAGTTACAAATAAATAATTTGTATTTTCTATAGTTTACATAAAAACAGAATATTGTTGAAAATTAAACTGAAACAAGCGTTCTGACTACATTTAAAAAAAAACATTGCTTATGCAATAAATGAAAATGTTTTATCGATGTTCATTCATTTTTGTTTTGCACAAAATACTTTATTATCTCACAATTCCTATCCCGGTTAACTTCTCCCACTTATTTATGCTATGATAAACAAAACAATAAATGTCGAATATTTCGTTTTATTTATAGATCGATTATTTATAGGTTACAATTATCGATGTCTTATAAATAGTGCAACTTAAGTTGAGAAAATTAGTTAATAAATAGTATACATTTCAACTTAGTTTTTTGCTTGAATTAAAACTAGTTTTTATTCACTAAAGAGATTGATGACAATCGCTAAATTTAGTTCAATAATTGTGATGTTACCTAATCATAGTGAGGACTTCTTAGGTGGTCGAAAAATTAATTTTATTGCTGTCGAAATATATTAACTCTGATGAACATTATTTGTCAGTAATTACACTTGTATGTTTGTATGTATGTATATTATTTTTTGTGTGTGCAATGGTATTTCGATAACATTTACATAAACCTTTAATCAATTCTGTGTTGTAATAATGATCATTTAATGGAATTAATAAATTGGTTATTTTCTAAATTTAAATAATTTTTGTTAATTTTTTTTATTCGTAAGAAAATAAATTTTCTCGCCATTCAAGAAAATTGAAAACAGAAACAATTAAAAAACAGTGAGAAATAGTCAGACTTCTTAATTTTTATCATGCATGTCTACTACTTAATGTAATTGTTTTGTGATATTTCTAGTGTTATTTGTTTTATTAGCATTGTTATTATTATTACTATTATTCTTTTCTAGTTGTCTTGTTTTTTGTGTGTATGTATTATTATAATGTAACTCTTACTATTACAACTAATTTACTATTAATTGTTTGTCAAAAATATCCAAAAAATCTAACCCTCGCTATTTTTCTCTTCTCTTCCAGGCGTCCGTTGTGCAAATCAACGACTCGGCCGAGGCTCTGTTGCAATCTGCCTCCAACGCCAGAGTCGCCAAGAAGATCGAGACGAAGCTGCGCGAACTGAACATGAAGTGAGTACCGTTGACATTAACCCTTTGACGCCCAATTATTATTCACACTTTGACGTATAATTAGTATTGACCCTTTGACGCACAATTAGTATTGACCCTTTGACGCACAATTAGTATTGACCCTTTGACGCACAATTAGTATTGACCCTTTAACGCATAATTAATAATAACCCTTTGACGAATAATTAGTATTGACCCTTTAACTCACAATTATAATTATCATACCGACTTTAACACCTTTAAGTTATTATTGACAATAGCTATTTCCATGTGGGACATATTATCCCAATGAGAGTGAAAGAGTCAAGGACTGAAATGCGTTGAAACTATCATTGAAAATCACCCTTATTGAGTGATACTAATTCATCCCAATCATATTGCGTGTTTTTTTTATACTTTTTCGTTTGTATTAAAATATTCGCAAAGGCTAATATGATTTGATAACCGCTATGAAAAACTTTTATATTAAATACAAAAATATTGAATAGAAGTGTTAAAAGTTTTAGGTTATTTTCATTGTTTGTGTTTTTGTTTCTTTACAAATGTTACATTAAAGCCAATAAGATATTAATGCTTATTAGAAGAGTGCTAAAATTGACAAATTTTACTTTCAATGGTGGAAAAATTCTTAAATTTTGTTAACCTTGTTTCTAGCACAGAATTAAGTTTTATGTATCGACTTGTTTTATAAGCAGTAATTCTCGTTATGTATTTTATGTAGCGAATATAAGTTTTTATTTCTTAAAATAAATAAATAAATCAAACAAATATTTCAAAAGTAAACAATTCATAAAAATATTTAAATTCCCGAGTTCCTTCCAAGCAAAAAATCTGATTTTTGTTTCCAACAGGATGTGAGTAATGAAGTTGTGAGGCGAATGTCACGAAATATTTTCCATTTCTATCTTTCTAGATTTCATAAATCATTTTACTTTTTTATTTTTTAGTGTTTTTATGTTTTTTGTTAATTTTTTTATTTTCTGTATTAATTTTATTTGTGATGTTTATGATTTATTTTTGTTATTATAGTTACGGTTTTGTTATTGTTCTTTGTTCTAATTTTATTTAAATTAAGAAAGTTTTCATTTACGAGTTTACTGTTACTGCGATAGAAAAATTATATTTCTTTTGTTATATGATTTTATTTCTTGTAAATTAAAAAAGAAATTTCTAAGGAAAACAAAATTCCAATGATAAGAAAATTCAATTTCGGGAAATTATAAACTGGTGGAAATGAAAATTAGTTAATTTCCAATAAATGTCGTTCATTATAGAGAAAATATTATCGGCTTATATTGCAATTATGTTAATGTCGTTACCTTCGTTTTAAAGTTAGATTTTTCAATCTCGGACTCACTAATAAAGATCAAATTAATTTACCTTTGTTGTTAATTTGAAATTTATGTTTCAACATTTTCAAATCTTCAACTAAAATAAAATTAATAGCTACTAACAAAATAAATAAAGAATTTGTAATTCTAAAAACAAATAAAATATATTCATAAAAATAGAACTAATTAATTTGAAATACTGTGGAATGTAAAAAACGAATAAAAATAATTAATTTTGTAGAAATAAATCCCGAATTTATGAATCGTTTGGTTATGTAATCCTAATTAGTATTCAAATCGCATCTTAACGACTAATTATTTCAAAGTTTCAACTTGTCTTCAGCGAAGTTTTTTTTCCATCTCTTCGCATGCTTCAAAGTTCTACAAAATACTTTTCGGTCGGCTAATCATGTTGCTGAAAATTTTGTTTAAAATAATTTGCTTGTAAATTTTAGTAACGTAATTTATGTTTATTTATTACTAAATAATTTAAAAAAATGTTCAAGTTGGATTTCATATTTTATTTATTCATTGGTTTTTGAAAATATTTTACCTCCTACGGAAGAGCTTAACAACATTTAAGCTTGGATTAGAATAATGATTAAATTGAATTATTGGTGTAGCAGTCAAACAGGTTTTCAAACTACTGTTCGTAAAAGTTGATTTTTTCAAGATTGTTCGTAAATATTATTTTAATAAATTTATTATTTTTCTGACGATAACTCATTGATGAACAAACAATTCTTTGTTGCACAACCTTTCGCTTGTATTACATTTAATTATTTCGGCTAAATAAAAGTTGTATTGTAATCTCAAACTAGTGACAGCTGTGATCCACTTCGAATATATAAAATACATTGTGATCCATGAATAAATATGGCGTCATCTTCAAAAACAATTATTTTGGTAGCTTAATTAAATGCCATTTTCATATTAATAAATTATTCTATTGTATCCAAATTTATGGGAAAGTAATGTTGAGCTTTATTATCTGCAATGAAAATGTTTTTCATAAACTAAGAAAAGACCTCATAAGTTGCAATATTTTTCTTGTGAATAAAAATAAATATAAAAGTTTGACCTCAACTTAAAAATGGAAAAATTGTTATTTTAAATAAGTAAGCCAACTAAGTTTTTGTTTTTGAATGGAGAATAAAAAGAAGTTGGAAGTCGACTGCATAATGCATTTCTTATTTCGTATTCACGGCAAGAAGTTGTAAAACTGTTTACTCAATACACTAAACTAGTAACTATTATTTTTGCGGATTCGTATTTAAAGTTTCTTCAAATATTTTTGTTATTCAAATGATTATCATTATTCAATGATTATTATTATTCAAATGATTATTATTATTCAAATGAATATTATTATTATTCAAATGATTATTATTTAAAATAAAAATGTTTGCATACAAATTAATATAAATACCAGTCATCTCTGTTGTGATGAGAATGAATTGGTTGATGACTTACTTTTTATTTTATTTATCAGTTTAATAAGCTTTAATTGTAAATTATTGAAATATGATGAATCATTGTAATAAATCAATTAATGCGATTACTTTATCTGATAAAGAGATTAATCTTCAATATAAATTAAGAATTTTAATTCTATTGTATATTTAACTTATTTGATTGAATCCCTCAAACCCTTATGATTTAATTATAAAAATAGAGGAAAAATCTTTCATATTTTTTCATAAAAAATAATTAAATAAAATATCCCCTTCAGTTTTAAACAAACTTTTTCAACGGTGGTAACGTTTTGAATCTAAAAAACTTTGAGTATTGCCGGCATACATTATAAAAAACATGTTTAATACCATGGATACCTGTTTTTAATTATATCAGTGTAGTATGGTTGCTTGTTTTTTGCGCACAAAAACTGTTGTCCAAAACTCAACTTAAAATAAACAATTCACAAAATGTAGAAAATTTCTACTCTTCACAAATCTGTCAAAAGTATTTTTCAATTTGTTTAAATTAATTTCTTATTAATAAAAGTTTATTATTATTAATACAAGTTCACTGGCAGATTTTAGTTTGATGTATTCAATTTAAGTAAATATTAAACAATTTACTTTTAAAGAATAATATTTCAAAGTTTGGTGATGTGTAATTCATTTTTAAGTGAAATAATTCTTATGACTTACATTTTCATAGCATATGTTTATATATTTAATATCTGAGATAATCATGTTTTACTATTTTACCTGAAATAAATACTTGGTTTGTTTTTAAAGTTGTAATAAGTTAATAATTTAAGTTTTGTAGTTCAAACGTTCTTTTTTAATGTAAAATAAAACAAAATATTTATCAGTGTAAAATAAAACAAAATGCTTATCGCTGATGAGGTCTGATTTATTGTTTCAATATTTTCGTACCCACGGTGGAATTGTCAACCTTTCTATGTGTACTGCTATTAACTGAACCATAGCATGTGTAAATAATATTATTATATTGTTCTTGAAATAAAATTAAAAACTATGCAAACCAAATTATTTTTAAATATATAAATTACATCATCCATTTCAATGATGAAACACTTGTGTTCTAATTTTATTGAGAAATTATATTTTATTAAACTAAACCATCTGACTTTAGGTTGCATTATATTTATTTACTGTATAAGAAACAATATTATAGATTTAATATATGAAACAAAATGTTTATAAAAACATAATATTATGTATTTTGTTTTCACAAAAAAATATTATAATGATATAAAAACAAAATAATATTGTATATTTATTATATAAAACAAAATGTTGTATACAAACAACATAATATTATATATTTATTTCACAAAAACATATATAATTGTTATATTAAAACAAAATAATATTATATATTTATTAAATACGAAACAAACTAATGTTATAACTTTTGTTAAACTGAAAATAATTAAATTTAAAAACTACAAACTCAAACTAACTTGTTAATTTTTTTCTTATAAATTTATTTATTTTACAAATTAATTTTACTTCTATAAAAACATGTTTACACAACACATGTACAATATTACCTTTTAAGAAGTGTTAACAAATTATGTGTTTATTTTATATATTTATTTTTCTACTTATTAATATTCTATATATTTTGTTTTCTACTTATTAATATTTCATATTTATTCGCATTTTATATTTATTCGTATTTTATATTTATTCGTATTTAAAAATAACGGACAAATTTTCTGAAAATAAAGTTTGAGATTATTTGAGTCACAAAAGTTAAAAATAATTTATTTAGATTTTGTCCAAATAAATTTATTGTTATGTTGGACATCTCAGACACGGTTTTGTTCCTCCTTACATCTTCAATGGACAATAACTCAAAAAAAAAATTGTTAACGATTTTATTTTTATTTTAAAAGATTTTATCTTCAACAAAAGATTCAATAGTTGTTCTTTTTTACTCAAATATCAATTGTTATAAGGAAGCGCTCCTCGCCACTTGCACACGTTTGAATCCACTCCAAACTGGTTTTATGTTTCTTCCATCTTTAAAAGTCAGTTTTTTCGGATTTATTAAAGATATTAAACCTCGCTTAAAAATAAAAAACGTCAATTGTAAATATATTTCAAGAAAATAACAATGTTAGATTATTAAAACGTGAAAAGTATAAATTATTTACTACCACACATGTGAGTTAAATTTATGACCTTAAATAAACGGTGTTACAATCATAATAAATAATTATTTTAGTTTATAATTCATTTTTTCTTTAACAAAAAATATCTAATATCATTTCATTATATAATCTCGACCTTTCAGCCTCTCAATCTATTTACTGCCTTTGGCGCTCAACTAATATTTAAAATTCTTCCTTTTTTTCCTTAGTCTCTTAAGATAGTTTCATATTTTTATCTCCATTGTTACATTTTATGCTCTCCTAAAAATGGTATTTCTTTCAAAGGCAAACTATAAAACGTGAATATGTTATTTGTTTGGGCTTTTAAGATTTATGTTTAACTAAATAGTATTCGTTTACCATTTGTATTAGTCATGTTTTTTAACAATAGTATTGGTTTACTATTTGTAGTAATACTCACTTTTTTTTAACTAAATAGTATTATTTTACCATTCGTATTAACACTATTTTTTTTAGCAAAACAGTATTAGTTTACCATTCGTATTACTACCATTTTTAACAATAGTATTGGTTTACTATTCGTAGTAATACTTATTCTGGAGTATTTTTTCAACAAAATAATGTTGGTTTACCATTCGTATTAATACTCCGTTTTTAAAATTATTTATACGTTAAAATACATTCTAAAGACGTTTGTTTTTTGGAAATAATTATGTTTTTGTAGAACTTTAAAAAAAAGTAAATTATGACAATTATGTAACAAAAATGTTTTTTTCATGAAAATTTGTCATGAATGTTGAGCTTCAACTATTACAACCATCTGACCTTGGTTAAATAAATGTCTGAATAAATTATATAAAACAATTTTCGTCTGTTGATAAGTTCTTAAACAATTTCCTCCTGCTCCAATCCATTGAAATACATTGTATAACTATGATGATGGTCATGAACATAATAACTTTTTTAAGTAAGTTTATTATTTAAATAAAAAATATCTTGCTTAGATGCTTATGTACGTATCATCGGTAGCAAAATATGAGTACTGCTTTTAAATAGAAAAATAAGAATAATGAAGTTCTAAATTATTTTTTTTTTGTAAATTTCATACTGTGAAAATTTAGTTATTTTCACATTAAGGATCCATATTTAAAAAATATTTAAACTTAATTATTCTTATTTTTCTATTTGAAACAAGGACTCGTATTTTGCTGCCGATGGTACATGCAACATAATTCAAGTGGATCGTTCTAGACCAAAAACATTGATGATAAATAACACCAAATTGGTGTTTTATAGCTCGCAGTTTTATCCGAAATCGTTCCTAATAAAGTATAAATCATTTTTATGTATGTTTACGGATCATTATTTTAACTGTGGGTTCAACCTATGCTACACAAGATCAATTAATGAACCTTATCTTAATATTTCTTACCACCAAACTCCACCAGTGACCCTTGTGCTGTGTTTTTAAATTATTTTTGTTTATTAGTTATGCAACAAAACCTTATTTGCAAACTACACTGAATTGGGAAGTCTATTTCAACATAAAACAAACAAAATGGCTGCCGTGTTTTTTATTCAAACATCCGACACATTTTCATGACTAATTTACGAAATGCTGTTTCCTTCATGCAGATCGTTTGTGTTGTGTAATTAACGGCAAAAAAGCTTAATTAATGATGGTATGCGAGGTTGATTTATATTCCATTTGTGATGCTACATTCACTTCCTTGTTGCTCTGCCCTTAACCATTAATGGAGGCTTCAAACAACAATTCAACATATTTCAATGATTTATTTTTAAACCAACGTTTCAATTCAAATAAAGTTATTTATATAGAAAATGTTTTAGTAGTTTTGTAATCTATAAATATTTTAGTACTTTGATCAGTAAATAATAGCTGAATACCTTATTTACATAATATTGTACAAGTCGCTTATTTATTTGTAAATTTCAACTTATAAATTATATTTCAAGGTTAGATAAATATGTTTATTAGAATATGCTGAACAATTGAATTAATTTTTGTTTTACCAAATTGTACAACATGTTGAAATACAATTATTAGTCATGGTATATGAATTGAATTTACTTTTTCAATTAAAACAAGTTTTGTTTGTTTTTCAGTATATTGAGGTTAATCTAATTATCATTTAATGCGTGTCCTAAATCTTTTCATTGAATCATTAGTCCTAATATTCAATATTGATATGCATAATCTTTATTCCTAACATACCGTAAGCTTTGGTTAATATTAATATATCTTGCTTATGTATTTGTTGGTCTTAATGACAAGTAATTGTTGGTCGTAATAACGAATAATGTTGTGTTATTATCACCGCAAATAATCTTGGGTCACATTAACCGAATAACCTTCGACACCAATGCATGACGACCAATCAAGCGATAAGTTGCTCGATCGCCATAAATTAATCTTCGTCGGAACCTTCTGTTGTTGAAACAAAGAAAAAAGTCACGAATCGAATCCCGTTCAGGATGTTCCAACTGGCTGAGGAGAGAATTATGTGAAGTGGTTCTGTAAGAGGAAGTGGCGACATAAACAACTGTGAAGGTTGCCCGGGTAAATGGGACGCGAAATATGACATTTATTGCATGTTTCATGTGGCAACTAAAATCGTTTCATGTGGCAACTAAAACCGTTTCATGTGGCAACTAAAACGGTTACATGTGGCAACTAAAACGGTTACATGTGGCAACTAAAAACGTTACATGTGGCAAATAAAAACGTTTCATGTGGCAACTAAAAACGTTTCATGTGGCAACTAGAACAGTTTCATGTGGCAACTAGAACAGTTTCATGTGGCAACTAGAACAGTTTCATGTGGCAACTAAAACCGTTTCATGTGGCAACTAAAACCTTTTCATGTGGCAACTAAAACCTTTTCATGTGGCAACTAAAACCGTTTCATGTGGCAACTAAAACCGTTTCATGTGGCAACTAAAACCGTTTCATGAGGCAACTAAAACCGTTTCATTGGGCAATTAAAACCTCTTTCATGTGGCAACTAAAGCTGTTTTGTGTGGCATTAAACGGTTTCATGTGGCAACAATACATTTCATACGATACCCAAACATTTAATACATGGCAACAAAACATTTTATGGGGCAACCAGCATATTTAGCTCCACATAATATAATTTATATTACACAATGTAGGATAGAAGTTTTATTTCATTATCAAATTTCGTCATAGGTAAGATTAGAAATAGTCAATTTAGTTAGAATAGTTTGATAAAAGACTATTCATGTTCTAAAGAACATTGTATGTTACATGTATTACCTAATTAGATTGTATCATTATCCTGGTTATGAGTATAATTAATTAGAATTCATAATATGCTCGTCGCTCGCCTTTGAACTATAAAACTTTCCGGCATAAAACCTTGTTTAGTTTAATTTTAGTAAAGACTTCTCGACCATTCATAAATTTTATAGTCTTCATTTAATGTTTTATTTAATTGGCATCAACCTCCTGCAGAGGAGTAGTTGGGTTTCATCATTTGATTAAAATGTTTTTTCTTACATCTTGAAACCTAAAAAATATAAAAGTAATTTGTGTGATAACAGTTGAATAGTTTTAGATTTGTTTTCATTTTTTCATATTGAAGATCATATTTTAGGTACATTGTATTCCTACTTTTGTTTAAATATATAAGGGTTGTACATAATTTATTTTCTAATCTAAAAAGCTCAGTTCAGGCCAAATAAAACGTACCTCTCCAGCATGCAATACGCCATTGAAAAATTGATGATAAAACTTTAAAGAATTAAATATTATAAAGAAATGTTCTTTACGTATGAATAAAAATATAAAACGAATCGAGTCGTGACAACTTGACAGAATTGAAAATAATATTCGACATCAAATTGAATTGTCATAAATGTCTGGATTATTTTTTTTGAATTTTTAATGTGTTTGATTTGTCGTTAATAATTGATTTGTTTTGATTACTCTGAAATAAATCTTTGATTTGCGATTCAAGATTTTAATTGAATAATCGTGCGTTTTTTTAACACGATTTGCATCACTTACATCGCGATGCTTGAAAATGTTTGCCGTTTATTTTGGTTTTAAATATTGGACTTTTTGGTAATATTTCTTTGAAAACTTTCCTCACTTTTTAATTGATTTGTTTTTGGTTTCAATTATTTACCAAATCCATTTAATTTAAACTTTGGTTTTTATACAAAAGTATTTTGTTCAACTGATATATCTCGAAAAAAGTATTAAATGTATTAAAATATTATTTTATATTTTAATTTGAAAGTTTTAAACTAGTTTACCTTAAATAAACACGTATAAGGAATAGATCTTGCAAAAATTAACAGTTGAAAACACGGAAAAGATTCTAAAAGTTTTGAATAACCAGTATTGATAAGAAATATTTTAAAGTTTTCAAGTGATAGCGTTAGTTGTTTTATCATTGTTCTGTGGACCGTATAGTATATTAATTGTTTTTGTGAATTGTAAACAATTAAATGTTTATCTTACAATATACATAAATGTTTAGATTAACTTATTATGAACTTCAAACAAATAATAACTTTTTAAATAGTTTCATTAAATTATAAATAGTTAATTAGCAATAATAAATACTAGTTAGGTAAATATTGTATGTTTAACGAACAATTTAATTATGATAAAACAAATGAATACCTTAAAAGGTGTTCACCATTACTTCACTGTACAGTCGTGCACACAATTATGTGAAAATATTTTTTGTGAACGTTAAAGTTACTCTCAAAATTCAACTTTAACTTTATCTCACTCAATTTTTTCTTTATTACTCTATTGCTCTATTTCATTCTCAAATTTTACATTCTATATACTTTTTTATTCCCACTGTACGTTTAGTGTTAAAAAGTTTGGTTAACCCTTTTATATACAGAGGAAAAAATTACACCACACAATGTGTCTTTTCCAATCATAAATATAAAGTATTTTGATCCTTACGCCAACAAGTTCTCCGGAACAAAATGGCTAACTTTGAAAAAATTATTTTCATTGTTGTTATCTTTTGAAATCCTTCGATAAGTTTCAATATTCATTGAATGAATATTCTTTATGCTAATTAAATTTGATAAATTTAGTTCTGTTGTTAAAAATTAGTGGAAATTCAAACATTTTATTCGATTAAATTTTTGCCACATCTAAAAAAATAATTTGATTAGCTATAACAAATTTAATTCTAGTTCCAAATGTTTGTTAAAGCTGAAATAAAAATAAATTAAGTTCATGATGCCAAAAAAAATAATTAAATTTCAGTTCAGTTATTTTTATAAGGAATTAATTTATAGTAAAATCTTGGCTTCGTATTAAATTAATTTAAGAACAAAGCTTGTAACTTTTTAATTAACCACAAAAATACATTAATCACCATTTTTTTCCTGTAAATAAATTTATATCGTCTGGAGATTTAATTTAATTTTGTGTTATTTTAATTAAATGAAAGATAATGTTCATATTACTGTTTATTGTTTCTAACATTAAATTTAAAAATAAAAATAACAGTTAACCGAATTTTGTAAATAAAATTGTTTGAATTTTAGTGTAATGAATTGGATTGATTACCTGGGCTGCAGGCAAAAACATTCTTGTAACAAAGACGTCATCAACATTGCTCATAGAGTTTTTATATGCTGATTCCAAAAATCAAACCCATTTTCTCCGGGAGGTTCGCATGATTTTGTAATAACCTATACTAAATTACGTACATAAGACACAGTCAATGATCACACGCCGACATTACACAGTAATAACATTATTGACATAGCTGCCTATGAACCTATCAATATAACCTCAGCAGCAAAATGAGTACTATAGTACAGTAGAAAATTATATTTTCATTTGTTACATTTTTTATGCAGCCCAGTGTTATGATTAATACATACAAATAAACATTTTTAAGAAAGGTAATTTCAGGAAGTGTTTTATTTGTTTAATATAATCATCATTACTTATACTGTGTATTTATCCAATGTGGTTATAAAGAAAAGAGAAACGTTCAGACAAATGTGTATGCTCGTATATGTTACACAGTCAGTGTTCATTATATCTAATAAGGAAATTATACATTCATTGACTTATGTTGCATTGTCTTTCATTATAAACCCTTTAACGCCTGCCTAAATGGATGGACAGTAGCACAAGTGAGGTAACCCACATTCAAATAACGTATAACTTACCTTACTTGTGATATTGTCGATCAAATTTTACCTCAAATGCTAAAACATGGCAGAGTTGAAAACTTGTAAACTCGACCCTATGGACAGTACGAGGTTAAGGTTGATAAATATATTTCCTCAATTGCAATCAAGTTGACAACTACATACCTTCGCGTGCTGGAGTTCCCTTCTAAAGATCAACTATTTTATGAATTTTTTTTAAAAGACATTGTTTGTTTTACTTTGTTTATAATATTTATTTTATTACTTTTTGTGTAGATTTTAGTTTAAATTCTAGTTCTTGGTTTAATAATTCTCAAGAATAATAATAGCAACATATAAGTAAATTTCTCCTGAAGTTATTAAGTACACATTTTCTCTATTACGATAATTTATGAACTGTTGTCAGTTAACCCCAAATCACCCATTTATTGAAAACACAAGACAGCGTTCTTTTCCTCTGTATCTCATGTGCTGTATAATAATAATAAAAATAAATTGTGTAATTTTTTGGTGAAATCCAATAGCCGTTGTTTATAACTTTGCTTTGAATCTTCGACGCGACACATGCATAGGTAAATGTGAGCCGTGTTTTGGGCGTAAAAGATATGTAGGTGTGGCGAGAACAAGGCTAACCGGGTTATCACTCCTATTTTTATCTTCCATTGGTCAACGGATTTTGTGGAATGTCTTTTTCTAAATGAGGGATGACAAATTATATTTATTTTAGTTGAAGTAAAATAATTTCCTCATTTAATATTTGTATTCAAAATATATTATAGTTTTATTATTCGCGTTGTCAAGTATTTGTTTCTTTATTTAAATACAATTAAAAAGTATTATGATTCTTTTAGTTTGAGATTTAATTGTTAGATCCACTAAGATTGGTTTTAACTTCATACTAAATACAATTTTAAAATTAACATGTTTTCATATTCGCAAACAAATATTGTCCCTAAATGCATTGTGAGGTTGATACGATTCGTATAAGATGTTGTATATGAATCGTATATGATTCAATATACAATGCAAGTGGTGATAAGGTCTTGTATATGAATCGTATTTGATTTCAAAAACAATGCATGTGGTGATAACGAGTTAACGCTGGAGATGTTAATAGCTATTATATATGATGGAGCTTTTTATGATATGAAAATTAGAATATGCTTTCAAAGGAAGTTCTTATCTATTACCATGTTTGTTTAACAGATATTCTGAAAATTCATCATTCTTTCCTACGTTTTATATTATTTTGTGAAATATACTTCTTTTTCAAATTGAATGCATTCACGTTTAAATTACATATTCTGTAATTAAAATGTATTCAATGTATTTTACATATTATTATTATTATGATCTTATAGTTAATTTGTTTTCATTGTTTTACCGTTACAATATTTGAATCGACGGTGTATGAACACGATGTTTAATATTTTTAAATGGATTATAATTTGAATAAATTTTAGTTTGTTATTCATCAGTATTGTTTTTATTTTGTTTTGAAAACTATTACCTTATTTTAATGTTCATCAGTACTCTTAATAAATAGTTAAGCATTTTTCAAGTTTTTCTTGTAAACATAAATTCTAAAGGAACGAAAATGTATTCGAAGTATGCAATAAAATAAGGTTTTATCTTTGTACATGTTCCATTGGCTTATTTGAAAGTTATGGTCATTTGAATATATACGAACCAGGTTTTATCACCTGTTGTAAGAACAAAATCGTTCAAACTTACTTTGTCGGTCATGAAGTCTGCTTTTATATCTTGCTCTATATGATAAACAAATTTCTTTGTAAGAATATTTCAATGTTGTAAATGTTTTTTTATTATTTTTAAAAAAAATTAATTTACTTAATAATACATTTTCATAAATAAAAAATAATTTCAGTATTAATTGTGTAAAAAATGATTCATTTACTATGAACACGATTATTGTAATTTTTCAATACTTAAAATAATTGTTGATTACTTTTTAGAATACTTTTGTTGAACGCGTTTTGAAACATATTTTTAAGTACGTTATACAATAATATTAAAGTATTTTTTAAAATGTTCTTTAATTATTTTTTAAAGTAATTTTTGAACACTTTCAAATATATTTTGAAACTTTTTCAAATGATTTTTAATCCTTTTAAAGTATTTTTTTTATTTTTTTTACAATTATTTTTGAACACTTTTTTTAAAATGATTTTTCAATTATGTTTTGAAATGTTCAATAATTTTTCGATTAGTTTTTGAATACACTTCTTAAACGGTGAAACTAATTTCAGATATGAGAAGGTTACGGAGAAATCGGAAATCCGCAGCCAGCACCTGGAGGAGGTTTCAGTTCAGCTGGACTGCTTCACCGTCTCTGTGGAGCACTTCGAGGAGTGGTACATTGAGATCGTCGAGGTCATCGAATCCAGAGAAGTTCTTGCCCTGGACGTGTCAAGGTGGGTTGAAAAAATATAATGTCGATGTAATTTAATTTAATCATTACAAAAATGTTGCCCAGAATTAGTACAGGAGATTGCAAGAATCTCGCCGAATGTTGTCGGATCTTTATGTAAATAAAACAATTTTCAATGCTGAAGTTGGTGACTCATGATATTTCTTCAACAGCTATGCACGAAAGATTGAAGAAATTGCCCACCAGAGAGATGCTCGATCTTCTGATTTTGATGGCATGATAAAAACTGGCAAAGACTTAGTCAGTAAAAGAGATGTTACCGACACTGCTCTTGTCAAGGACAAGATTAAGGTACGGTTGAATTTAATTAAAATGTTTTTATTTTATAATATTTGCTTTTTCAATAATGGTAATTTTTAATAATTGTACCTAATATTTTTTACTGTTTACGTTGAATTTTGTTTTCAATTAACCAAATTAAAATTCCAGAACTTGGAAGGCCAATGGAGGGACCTGAATGACACTCTGGATGACCGTGCCAAATCAGGCAAGGAAAGGTCAGAACAGCTCGTTGCATACGAACAGCTAAGAGACAAAGTGACGCAATGGTTGGCAACAACAGAAGGCACTTTGGACAACATTCTATTTGTTGGGCTTGAAATTGAAGTTGTTAAGAAGCAATTCGAAGAAATCAAGGTGAAGACACTATTATTATTTGGCAATAACTTAATCAAATGGAAAGCCTTTTTTAAGCTCAAATTATATGCTTTTACAATTATGAATCACAAGAAGTTGTGAAGTAATTCCCTTAACCACTGAATTTTTTGCCATATTTTTGTACTAAAAATTTATTTGTAATAAAATTCTTCATTGCCTCAAATGAATAGAAAAACGAACCTCACTTGCAATTGCCCAGTATGATGAGTAATATTTAATTTCTTCTTCCCAACAGCCAATGATGAAGGAGTATCGCGAGATGGGTAACACCGTCGACAAGGTGAACGAATTGGGCAACGCCTACGACGCCCTCCTTCGTGGAGAGCGACCCGAAAGCCCCACCAGGAGAAGGTCCTCCGTCACCCCCAACAAAAGACCTTCCATCTCGTCGCCACTCAAGAGTGGAGGTTTGCAATTTCTTTTTCTTCTTCTTTATTCTCACTTGTGTTTGTTTGTCTTTCAATGGCGAACAAGTTCTAGTACTTGAATGCTTGCACATTGATTTTATTTTATCTTTCTTTTTTTGATTACGTACTTCAAAATTTTATATTTAAGTTTATTTTTTATTTACTTGTACTATAACTTTTGTTTTAATTACCGAATTGCTTCAATACATGTAGACATAATTTGCCGAGCTTTTCATGATTACAAAATGATTTTTTTTGCTCATACAGAAGTGATTCGGTAATTAAAATGAATTTCATCAATGATCTGAAATTAATTTCGCTGCACTTATTTGTAGTTTTGTTTTGTGGCTTTTAATTTTAATTAAAATAAATAAGTACTTATTTTTATCTTAAAGTTAATTCCTCCTAAAATATTAGCTTATAGTTAGTTAATGTAAAATAATTTTAATTTTAATTATAATTCTTCTTTTTTTGTTGTTTTTAAATGTTTGAGGCAAGATTTGAATTTTTTATTTCAAAATAAATTTAATTTTTTAATTTAATTTAATGGAAGTTCTAGAAAAACTGTTTTAATTTTGGGATAAACATTTCAAGTCTTGTTGTCATTTAATCTGACATAAATTATTAAGCTTAAAATTAATTTAATTTCTTTAAAAGAGTTGATAAATTTTTCTAATTAATTTAAATTTTATTCTTTAAATGTAATATTCTCTTTGATTGTTTCAATTTCTGTTTTCCTTATATTTTTCATAAATCACAAGAAATACGAATATTAAACATTTTAGTAATCTTTGACATTTCAACTTCATCTTTATGAAACCAACAACAGTTAATATGTTAATATAAATAGCGCAAGTGAGGTAAGCCTGTCATTTGAATGTAGGTTGCCTCACTTGTACTATTGTTCATCCATGTTGTGTAATACATAACATTGAACCAATGAAAATTTGTATTTCTTGCAATGCCTTTGTTGCTCTGCCTACTGCACACTCTACCTTAGTATTTATTGCTTGTGTGTTTGGGGAATTTTTGTTCATGTTGCGTGTTTGTAGTGCGTCGGGTGTCCCAAGATGCACGTCTGTCATCACCAGGCAGCAAACTACTGGGCTTCAATGGCTCTGGGCCAAGGAGAACATCGCAGGAAGGAACACACTTAGATGGTTAGTTGGGAATGATTGGATTGCATGGTCAGGCACCTTAGTTGTGAGAGTATATTTTTCTACTTTTTATTCCATAGAAATGGAGTTATTTTCAACTATAGTAGAGTTTCTAATATATTTATAGTTAGAATAACATAGCTTAAAATGTTATACTACTCTATCTTGTGTTAAATGAATTAATGTCTTTATTCAAGCTCAGTAAGTATTTTTTATAATAACTTCAGCCTAATCAATTTATTTTCTGTAATAGTAGATTATATTTACTAACAGTTTAAAAATCCTTTAAAAGTTTTAAATTAAGGTTTGTTTAAAATATTATAATTTTTTCGAATAAATTGTTAATTTCTCTTTAATAAATAAATAATTAATAACACGGCTTCATCCTTAAAAAATAAATCTTAAAGTTTCATCCCTAAAACTAAAATTATTTTTTTGAAACCATTTCTGATCAAAAGTTTTATGTTGTAATTTATTTTTTTCAGAAATGACTCCTATCCAAAGAGAGCTTCTTGAAATCAACAGCAGATACGAAATGATTGGAATGAGGCTTGGTGATAGAGAGAATGATCTTTCTATCATGAGAGATGACTTGAAGAAATTGAATGACCAGATGAGAGGAATAAACCAAGCTTTAGATAAGGCAGAGCGTTCCTTGCCAAAAGAATCCATTCCAACAACGAAAGATGAGGCCGATAAGCTCAACAAGACCGTGAAGAGCATTCTCGAAGATTTACTCGAAAAACAACCTTCCCTTGATTCGCTGAAACTGGCTGTTGTGGACATGATTAAGAAAAAGCCAAATGCCCCTGGAGCAGATATATTGCAAGACCAGGTGGATGACTTGAATGACAGATTCAAAGAAATTCAAGGAACACTAAAGGACAGAATGTCATTCCTTGAAAACATTAAAGATTTCCTCGACCAACACGATGCACTTGCAACCTGGCTCAACTCCAAGGACAAAATGATGAGTGTCCTCGGACCAATTGCATCTGACCCAAGAATGGTTCAAATGCAAGCTCAACAAGTTATGGTACTTAGAGACGAGTTTCAGGCTCAAGAGCCAAAACTGAATAATTTGAATGATTCTGGAGATGGAATTATCAGCTGTTGTGAACCTAATTCACTGGCTGCTAAGAAAATCAATGATAAATTGGACACCATCAATAACAAATGGACTGAATTGATTGGTCACCTAGATGTCAGAGAAGCTTCTCTTGGAGCGGCTTCCGATGCAAGCAAAGATTTCTATGATACGTACAACAAACTTTATGATATCCTTCAAAAGCTGGGAGACGACTTTGATGAAGCCATGACCAATGGAGCCGATGCTGCTAAACAGCTTGATATAATTCAAGAGTTGGAAGGCGGACTTGACATTGTCAGGAGTCCACTCATTGATTTGGAAGGTGTAGGAGAGCAACTTGTTTCTATTTTGTCCGATCCTGCCTCTAAATCTGATGTTAAAACAAAACTTGGTCAGTTAAATAAGATGTTCAGTAATTTGGACAAAAAACTTGGCAATCGTAAATCTGAACTTGAGGCTTCTTTGAAAGACCAAGAAGAATTTGGCAATTCATGTCATGACATCCAAGATTGGTTGGCTAAACAAATTCATAATCTCAAAGATCAGTTGCAAGTTTCTGCTGATCATGATATTCTTTCTCATCAAGTAGGAGAGTTTGAACCAGTTTACAAAGAACTTATGGCTAAAGAACATGAAGTCATTATGATGATAAATAAAGGCAAAGATATTGTACAAAAATCTCCTAGAAAAGATATCAACAAATCATTATCTTCAACATTAGACACAATCAAGAAAGAATGGGATAATGTTAGAAAAACGGCTGTTGAACGAAGAGGCAGATTGCAAAAATGTATGGATACATGTAACAAATTTAATAGCTTGCAAAATAAGTTTGTTCCATGGCTTGAGAAAGCTGAAGAAAAGGCACAAAATCTTGATCCAATTTCATTTGAGAAAAAAGTTACTGATAAACAAATTAAAGAAATCCAAACAATCAAGAATGACATTTCAAAACACAGTGGAGAATATGAGAACAACCGCACCAGTGGGGATTCCTTAATTGGATGCACAGATTGTGATCATGAAGGAGTAAAGAGTAGCTTGGAAAACATGAAAGAAAGATGGGATCAATTGAATGCTCTTATATTGACAAGAGCTCAAGATTTAGAAGACGTTGTACAAAAGCTTGGCGAGTTCAAGGAGAAAACACGAGATGTTGCTCATGCCTTGCAAAGATGTGAAGATAGACTTGCATCTCATGATTCAATGAGTGGAGGTAAGGATGCAAAATCTCTTGAGAGAATGAAGGCTCTTTTAGATGAGACAAGTGGTCTTGGACGTCAAGTAGATCAGGTTGTTAACAAAGGAAGCGAGTTGGTGAAAGCTGCTGAATATCTTGGCTCTGATGCATATCATATTCAAGATGAAACAGATCAAATCATGGACCGATTTACTGACTTGAAAAATAAATTGGAAGGCAAATGTCAAGATTTGGAAGAAGCTTCTAATGCAGTTAACATATTCTCAGCAATGGTTAAGAATGTTGGGCAAGAACTCTCTGGCTTAGATGATGAACTTGATCGTATGAAAGCTGTTGGTCGAGATCTGGAAACTGTTGACAACCAAATTGAAGAAATTCAAACCTTTGTGAATAAAATTGATGATAAGGCTGGTGAAATTGGTGATGCCAAGGCTGCTCTTAAGGAACTTGTTTCTCAAGGATTCACAAGTAGTAACAACAAAGTTGCCGATGATCAGGTGAAACAGCTGGAACGACAGTTGAAGAAAATTAATGATAGAGCTGATTCAAGAGCCAAAGAAATTGACTCTGTTCATAAGAAGTTGCAAGATTTCTATGATAAATACAATACTATTATGGAAGATATTAAAGAAGCAGATCAAGCTGGTGATTCCTTTAAACCTGTGGGTGCTGATGTTGAAACTATCCGAATACAACAAGAGGAATTCAAAAAATTCAAGGCCAAGAGAATTGAAGGTTTGGGCAAACAAGTTTCAGATATCAATAAGAAAGGTCAAGGTCTTATCCAAAGTGCTTCTTCCGGTGTCAATACTGATGCATTAGAAAAAGATATTGAAGCAATGAACACTATGTGGAACAACTTGAAAGAAATGCTTGGAGACAGAGAAAAGGCACTGGACAAAGGTTTGATGCAGTCTGGTAAATTCCAAGATGCTATTGATAGCATGAGTCAATGGCTTGCTCAGTTTGAGGAGATGATGGAAAATCAAGATCCTATTTCTGGGGAATATTCTGTTGTTAAAGCTCAAGCTCAAGAACAGAAGTTCTTCAGAAAAATGTTGTTGGACAGACAAAATGAAATGCAAGCATTGTTAGACATGGGACGTAGTTTGTCTGCAGATCTAGAGCCAAATGAAAAGGCTAATGTGGAAGGGCAGTTAGATGATCTTCTAAATAGATTTGATGATGCCAATCTCAAATCCCAAGAAAGAATGGATGCGATTGATGAAACACTCAAAGTTGCAAAGGAATTCCAAAATAAACTCAATCCTATTCTTGAATGGTTGGATAGAACTGAGAAGAAACTCAAAGAAATGCAAACAGTTCCATCTGATGAAGAAAAGATTCAACAACTTATTGATGAGCATGATAATCTACATGATGAAGTTCTTGGTCAAAAACCAGCATTTGATGATCTCACTGATGTTGCAACAGCCTTGATGAATCTTATTGGAGATGAGGAAGCAAATGCCCTGACCGATAAGTTACAAGCTACAACAGATCGTTATGGAGCTTTGGTAAGCGACTCTGAAACCCTTGGAAACCTTCTACAAGAGTCGAAAGCTGGTCTCAGGCACCTTGTGCTATCATATGAAGACTTGCTATCTTGGATGGACGAAATGGAAGCACGCCTTTCCAAATACAGGATTCTTTCCGTGTTTGTGGATAAATTATTAGAACAAATGGATGAGTTAGCTGATCTTGGAGAAGAAGTTGTTACTCACGAAAAACAAGTTCTAGAAGTAATGGAGTCTGGTGCTCATCTGATGAAACATATTTCTAGTGACGAAGCTCTTCAACTCAAGGATAAGCTTGATTCCATCCACAGGCGTTATAATGATCTCAGTGCCAAGGCAACAGATTTGCATAAATCTGCTAATGAAGCACTTCCTCTTGTACAACAGTTCCACACAGCTCATGAGCATCTTGGTGCGTGGATGTTGTCTGCAGAAGGACAACTTCAAAGCATGGACTCTGCTGGTGGATTATTAGAAGAAGATATTGAGAGGCTATCTCAAGAAATCCAACAAAAGCGACCTCTTGTAGAAGCAGTTAATTTAGTTGGGCCACAGTTATGTCAAATCTCACCAGGTGAAGGTGCTTCAACTATTGAAAGTTTAGTTACCAGAGATAACAGAAGATTTGAACACATTTGTGAGCAAGTTCAAAGAAGATTAGAAAGAGTTCACATGTCTAAACAAAGATTTCAAGAAGTTACTCAAGATATTGATGAATTACTCGATTGGTTCAGAGAGGTCGAAGGCCAAATTAAAGAGGCTGAACCTCCCAGTGTTGATCCTGATGAAATCCGAGTACAAATCAAGGAACACAAAGCTCTGAATGATGATGTTGCCAGTCAAAAAGGAAGAGTTAGAGATGTGTTATCAAGCTCTAAGAAAGCTTTGCGTGAAGCTCCTCCAAATGAAGACACAAGTGAGCTTCGTGAAAAAATGGGAGACCTCAAAGAAACAATGGAATCTGTATCAAAATTATCATCGGACAGATTATCCAATCTGGAACAGGCTCTTCCATTAGCAGAACACTTCTTCGATACTCATCATGAGCTTGAAGAATGGCTCAATAATATAGAACATGAAGCCATGGCAATGGATGTTCCAGCACTAAGACCTGAGCAAATTGTTAGGCAAATGGAAAAGAACAAAGCTTTCCTGCAATCAATTAGTGATCATAAACCATTGCTAGATAAGCTGAACAAGACTGGAGGTGCTTTATTGAAATTAGTCAATGATGAGGATGCAGCTAAAGTGCAAGATCTTTTGGAGACGGACAATCAAAGATACAATGCTCTGAGAAATGGTCTCCGAGAACGTGGTCAGGCACTTGAGGATGCTCTTCAAGAAACCAGTCAATTCTCAGACAAACTTGATGGAATGTTGTCTGCCTTGAGTGACACGGCTGATCAAGTAAAGAATGCCGAACCAATATCGGTTCATCCAGAAAAGATTAGCGAACAAATGCAAGAAAACAACAATATTGTTGACGATTTAGATAGAAAAGAATCTGCTTTTGAAGCTGTCAAATCGGCTGCTGAAGATGTCATCAACAAAGCTTCTAGAAATGATCCTGCAGTACGTGATATTAAGTCCAAATTGGATAAATTGAACAAGTTATGGGATATGGTACAAGAAGCCACAAAACACAGAGGCAAATCATTAGAAAATGCACTTGCCATGGCTGAAAAGTTCTGGGAAGAGCTGCAAGGAGTGATGGTTGCACTGAAGGACTTACAGGATACACTTAAAGCACAGGAACCAGTTGCTGTCGACCCACAAGCTATTAAAAATCAACGCGATGAGCTCAACCAGATCAAGAACAAGATGGACCAGACTAAACCAGAAGTCGAGGAGGTCAAGAAGACTGGACGTAATCTGATGTCTGTCTGTGGCGAACAAGAAAAGCCTGAAATCAAAAAGAACATTGAAGATCTCGACGGTGCTTGGGACAATGTTACAGCTCTTTATGCCAAACGGGAAGAAAATCTCATTGATGCCATGGAAAAAGCAATGGAGTTCCATGACACTTTAAGAGTGAGTTTTTATCATTCATTATTTTGTTCTTAAATTGAATTTGAATATATTGAATTTCTTTAAACCATCATTTGTTTTTTTATATTGTTTTTACTATTAGAACAGATGAATAAAAAATAAAAAATATAATGTGATGTTAAATTTACAGAAAATGTTAGAATTCTTAGAAAAGGCTGAAAAGAGATATGACGGACTTGGTCCAATTGCTAGTGACATCGAGTCGATCAAGGGACAAATTAATCAACTGAAAGGATTCAAAGATGATGTTGATCCTCATATGGTGAAAGTAGAGGCTTTGAATAGGTGAGAAACGATTTGCTTTTTAACAATGGTGTTGGTCCAAATATAGGATAAACACATTCTTATAAGAGATGCTCATTATGTATAACAGGAAAGAGATTATTTTGATCATGAAAAAATTATTTTAAATCTTATATATGTGGAAACTATATTGTTAATTATTTTAAATGTATTTAAACTTTATTTTATAATCTACAATTCCTAATATTTTTTATTATTTCCCATGCGTTTTCATCAGGAGCCTTAGAAGGCAAGTTGAATGGAGTACTTTCAATGTTGCTTAGTTTTATATGAATTGTTTTTGTTAAATAGATTTTATTTTTTGTTTTAATGTTTGTCCAATTCAGAAAAAAAACTCTTTAAATTTAATGTTGAGTTTCTAATTAAAGTCAACACATTTCAACTATTCTGTTATCTACTTTAATTGCAAATGAAAAATCATTTCATATCCTAGCTTATATGAACCAGCTGATGAGCTCAATCCTCATATGACTAAATTTTTCATTTTAAATTCAAGTAAAACAATTATCTTACTCTGATATTCGAATCTAAATGCATGTTTTTTATATAAATATAATATTAAATTTATTTTATGGTTTTCAATCATGATTGGAAATATACTGTCCCTGTCAATAAATTTTCAATCTTCAAAAGCAGCAGACATGTTATAAGCATGTCGCAACTCTTCTCTGCTTGTTTACTTCTACTAGAATAAATGTTATTGTCCACCATTTTTCCTGAACCTACACTCCTCAACTTTATCTACATTAACAACTGACTAGCTTTCATGTTCATTACATTTTAGTCCTTGGTAGTCTCCATTTCATAAACATGTCATTTGAACTTTCTCCCTTTCATAAACATGTCATTTGAGCTTTCTCCTCTCAGAATTGTTTAAATTTGTTATTGCCAACTACTCTTTCACAACAAAGCTTTTTATCAATCTTTTTGCTCCTACATTAATTATTTGCATTATCCCCATTCTATAAACTTGTAAATCTATTTAGGTTGTTTTTTCTGTCAGTGTTGCCATCATTATTAATATAAAAGTTGTTTGTTTTAAACTTCCAGCTAATTTTTCCAAAAACATTTATGGAGTTATAGCCAAAATACCTGCATTTTTAAACTCTTTTTTGACAAATTACACAATGTTGTTTGACCCCTTGTCCACAGATTTTTGAGGTCATAAATGTTATTTAGTCGCCACCCGCAGTTCAGACAGGGCAATATAAAAATCACTTGAGTCGACACTCCAAGAATAGTTGTTTTAATAAATTAAATATTTATCAAGCTATAGCAAAAAAGAGAATTTTTATTTACATCACGTGATATTTCCAGTCACCTATGGCTAGTTTTTTAAAAGCCCAGGACTATTCTCTTTGTAGCAATCCTGTTAAATATTTTGACTGGAAGTTTATCTCAACAAATACAACTTACAAAATATTTCTTACCTATGAATATACGTCTGATTGATGAAATTTGTTAGTGGAGGAATCACTATCTTACTTAATATTTTAAAGTTATTATTTTTATATTTAAGAGCAACATCCCTATTAAATTTAGGAAGGAACATCATAATGAATTATGTAAAGTGGGTGCCAGATTTAGATAGATAAACTGTGGCAAAGGGGGAATCCTCCTTGATTAGTAGCTAGAAAGCAAATTTAGTGCAGTGCAGTAACACATTTATTCTTGTCCATACTTATTTCTATCAACATCTTTCTAATGTTAATTTTTGCACAGAATCTTTATGTTTTGGGTAAAATATTCATGTCTGTACTTGCGCAGATTTTCATTTGAAATTTTGTTATATGCCAATCAATAAACTAGAACTATAAATTTATTATTATATTCTAATAATCTTACTAAACTGTAAAATAATATTTAGTTTTTAGCTTGTTTATGTTGTTTTAAAAGGCTTTTCTTATTGCACATTTAATTATTTTTGCACACATGTTTCATTCTTGTACTAGATTAGATGAAAGAGTTTATTTTCCTTGTGTGCATTCAGTAGCGGTTTATTCTAAACAGATTAGCAAAAGTTGATTGAATGCATAGGGGATGTCCCTTGTCTAATAGTCAATATAAAAAGAGCACCACTCCCCTTTGTTTGGATAACTTTTGCTAGTGTCTGCTGAAAGGCTAGCCACTATTGAACACGTGCATTGGTTACAAATTTTGAACAAACTGTTTTTTATTGAAAATTTGTATTTAAAAGCCTCTTGTCTTAGAAGGTGCAGTTGTATTTTAAATTTAAAAAAATATTTAGTTCCTTAATAGTAAATTTGATTTATTTTGGTTTCTTAGCTGTGATGGATGTTTAAGAATTGCTTTTCTGAAAAGTTTTTACATATTTTTTATCTATATTTTTTGGAATGTAATATTTGCTTTGAAGTTTATATTTAAAATTTTTGAAAATTAAACAACTCTTCTTTACAGACAAGCTCAAGAATTGAAAGAAAGAACCACTCCTGACCAAGCAGCTGCTATTATCAAACCACTCACCGAGGTCAACCAAAGATGGGATAACCTGATGAAAAATATAGTCGATAGACAACGTAACTTAGAATACGCTTTGCTCAAACTTGGCCAATTCCAACATGCCTTGAAAGAACTAATGGTTTGGATTGACAGAACAAGTAAGAATCTGGACGACTTGAAGCCAGTTTTTGGTGATCCCCAAGTGATTGAAGTGGAGCTGGCCAAACTGAAAGTGACCATCAATGACATTCAAGCACATCAAGCTAGTGTAGATACCCTCAATGATGCCGGTCGGCAATTGATAGAAGCAGACAAAGGCTCTGAGGATGCATCAAACACTCAAAAGAAACTTCATGAATTGAACAAAAAGTGGGGTGATTTGCAAGAGAAAGCTATGGGCAAGCAAAATGATCTTGAAAATGCTTTGGATGAAGCACAAAGGTTTAGTGCTGAAATTCAAGATTTGTTGTTATGGCTTGGAGACATTGATCAAGCATTGTCTTCTTCCAAGCCAGTTGGAGGACTTCCAGAAACAGCCAAGGAACAACTGCTTCGGTTCATGGAGATCTATGATGATCTAGAGGAGAATAGAAGCAAAGTGGAGACCACCCTTCAACAAGGACAAGAATATTTGAAGAGATCCAAAGAAGGCTCTGCCACCAATCTTAATCATAGTGTCAGAACTCTTAAACAAAAGTGGGAAAGTGTGATGAATAGAGCCAATGATAAAAAGATCAAATTAGAAATTGCTCTGAAAGAAGCAACTGAATTCCATGATGCTCTTCATTCATTTATTGAATGGTTAACTGAAGCTGAAAACTTCTTAAATGGACAACAACCAGTGTCAAGGATTCTTGACATAATTCTTAAACAAATTGAAGAACATAATAACTTTAAGAAAGACATCACTGCTCACCGAGAAGTTATGCTCAATTTAGACAAAAAAGGAACACATCTTAAATATTTCAGTCAAAAGCAAGATGTAATTCTTATCAAAAATTTGTTGGTATCCGTACAACATAGATGGGAAAAGGTGGTGTCTAAAGCTGCTGATAGAACCCGTTCTCTTGATTTAGGTTTCAAGGAAGCCAAAGAGTTCCATGACAATTGGAACGACCTTATTAATTGGTTGGATGATGCTGAAGTTACATTAGATGAATTGGCAACTAATGTTGGCAATGATCCTGAGAAGATTAAAATGCAGATTGCCAAACACAAAGATTTCCAGAAAGCTCTTGGTGCTAAACAACCTATTTATGACAACACAATGAAAATGGGAAGATCTGTACAAGCTAAGGCACCCAAGACCGATGAAGAGACACTTAAACAAATGTTAATTGACCTGAAAAACAAATGGAATAATGTGTGCCAAAAGAGTGTTGACAGACAGCGGAAGCTCGAAGAAGCCTTGCTCTTCACAGGTCAATTCAAGGATGCTACTCAAGCATTACTTGACTGGCTTAAGAAAGTTGAGCTTGGCCTAGTGGAGGATGGTCCGGTGCATGGAGATTTAGACACTGTCATGGCTTTGGTCGAACAACATAAGGCCTTCTGTGGTGAGCTCAAAAACAGACAAGTACAAGTAGAAAGTGTACGAAAAACTGCCGAGGATCTCTTGGTTAAGGCTACTGCAGAGGATGCAGTCACTATCAAGGCCCAGATTACTGAGTTACTGGCTTCATGGGGAAGAGTGGAAGATGCAACTGAACATAGAACTCGAAGATTGGAAGAAGCTTTGCAAGCAGCTGAAAAACTGCACAAGGTAAAATATTATATTGATTTTATCTTTTTAAATTCTAAAAATACATTCAAGAAAAATTGAATAAATCTGTAAATATTGATGTTTACAGAATTTCAGAAAATACCAAATCATTACAAAGCTCATTGAATTTTATTTGGTATGCTTATTCATTTCTTTATTTCAAATACTATCCAAGTTGTTAAGTAAAATTTATGTTTCTTTTTTATAGGTCGTTCACATGCTGTTAGATTGGTTATCAGATGCCGAAATGAAGTTGAGGTATGCCGGACCACTCCCAGATGATTTAGATGAGACAAATCAACAAATTACTGAACATGACGCTTTCATGACTGAATTGGCAACAAAAGAAAAAGAAAAGGATGAGACTATTGCTTTAGCGGAGGAAATACTTGCTAAAGCTCACCCAGATGGTGTAGCCACAATAAAACACTGGATTACAATTATTCAATCAAGATGGGAAGAAGTCATGTCTTGGGCTAAACAGAGAGATCAAAGATTGACAGAACACCGAAGAAGTCTGCAAGATCTATCAAGCTTACTTGATGAGCTAATGAGATGGCTTGTCCAGGTAATTCATAAAAAGATTTCATAAAAATATAAAATCTGCTTCTTTTTTTGATACAGGTCAGTTGATACTAATGTATATCTTTGTTGAAAAACCACTTAACACAATTATGGCGAAAATCTGAACAGAAGTTATGAAAACTATAAATTAAAACATTTTTTGAATTTTAATATAAGTTTTATATCAATTTTTTGCTTAGTTCATTAGACAATTTAGTTTTAAATTATTTAAATGCATAGTTTCATAAGTTTTAAAAACCATAATTATATATTCCTTTTGTATTATTTTTTTAATTTACCAATTTCAGGCTGAAACCAATCTTTCAACTCTGGAAGCCGAGCCTCTTCCAGATGATATTCCTGAAATCGAGCATCTAATCGAAGATCATAAAGAGTTTATGGATGAAATGCAAAAGAAGGAGCCCGATGTCCTCAGTATATGTAAACCTACCAGGCCTAGGCCATCAATATCACAACAAGGCAAAAAGAAATCGAGAACATCTATTAGGTAAACTAAGTAGCTTGCTTAAGAATTTTACTTTTTTGTAATGCACTTTTTATGTAGGAGTGTTGATTTGTAGGTTATTGCAATTTTTCATAGGTTTTTTTGTTGTTTTTTTAGCATTTGTAATGAAAAGATCAGTTTACAGAATGGTCAATGCACTCTAGATGTTTTTAGCACTCATTTTCATTCATGTCGCACTAGCTTTTTGCCAGCTTAAATATCATTGGTAACTGAGCCACATTTTTTGTTGGTTGTCTTGCAGTAGAGAAAGTGTCAGCCCCGGAAGGGAAGGGTCGCCTGACTTTGATTATCCATCTCGTCGGTCCAGGTCAGTAATATGCTTGGCTTTTTCCTTTGTAATTGTTAACCACTTCAGTATTCAAATTATTTGATGTAAAAAACTTCCAAGTTTAATTTATTTTTATAAATAATTCTTAAAATTATATGAAATATAAAAGTTTTTTTTGATAAGTGAATCAAATCTAAATCTGTTTTCAAAACTAAATATAACATGTTTGTGAATTTTCATCATTCAGAAGTTGTTAAATGTTCCCAGTGAAAATTAATTTATAATGTACATCACAATAATTTTCTTAAGTTTCAATATATTTTTTGATGCTCGAGTGGTTAATTTATTAGATGTGTTTTATTAAAGTGAAGTAGTTGTATTTGATAAGTAGATCTTATGGTTTTCACAATATTTATATTAGTTAGATGGCTAATGCTCGTAGTAAATTTTGAATAGACTGCATGATATTAGATATTTTTAATTGTGCGATGCACCTTGCTCATTTGCAATGATACTGACCGAATGTATTTTCGCCCTAAGCCGATTTACTCCTGACCGGGCTATGTCACCAGACAATAAATCTCGCAAATCCAGGTAAAACGTAGTTCTGTGTCTAACTATTTGCTTTTCCTTAAACTAATTGAAGACACTTAAATATTTTTGCTCAAACATAAATAACAAAACTAATGTTGTTTTCAGTTCACTATTTTTATTTTTATTAAAATAGAGTATTTTGATTTAAATGAAAATTAATTTTAACTTTACATAAAATTTTTCAAAGTTAAAATCATTTTTTATTCCCATTAAAAAGCAAAAATTAAATTATTTTTAGTTTTTAATGAAGATCGAAAAATGTATTGCTTGATTTAACAAATTCTGGTTAATGGTGCATTTACCACAGTTCATATTGTGAAGTAATCCTAAGACATTTAAAGTCATTATTTTTGTCAAATTTACTTGAATATTTTTGAATGTACATGGTGATATTTGACAAGATTTTAATATAGATCATGCAATCCATGTAGGGATTTTAAGTGTGTTGGAAAGCAGGTATGTATCATAATAGGCATGTTTTGTTCTTTTTTGTGTCTCGTCATTTTATCTTAAAAATTGTTTGTTCGATATTAATAGACTTAAATTTAGAGTAGCAAAGGTTGGAAAGTTTAGGTGTCATAAATAAACAAAACACTACTTTATAGCCGAGCATCTCCAGGACGAGAAGTGACTCCCACTAGGGAATACCCACGGCCATGGATGTTTGGTGCAAGGTATAAAAATGTTCAAACATCCAATTTGTTATACTGACATACAATGACATAGAAAGTAAGTCACACGCTGTACATTCACACTAAACCGATTCACTCGATAGAACGACCCCGCCCCGAGAAGGCTCTCCTGGCGCAGAGCGGGACTGGCCTCTGTCGGCGCTGCGTTTTGCAACGTCCACGCCGAACGCGTCCGCCACAGCAAATGCTCCTGCTAGCCGCAAGGGAAGGTTAGCAGCATTGTGACAGCTGCCGTGGCCTAAACCTAACACATAGTTACTTTACAGACCATAGCTAGATTAACTAATATTAATTCATCACTAATGTATATCCTAGAAAATTTTCTTTTTCATACATAACCGTTTCAACATTCTATATTGATTAAAAATTGATTACCATCATTAACACAAATAAACATTTAAATTCACAAAATAAATCGCATGAAGATTATTGTAAATTTTACATTTGTGTAATCAATTTTGATTGTTTGATAGATATAAAAAATAATTTAGCATAGATAAGTAAGATTCATTATACTATGACGTTTTCAAATTTTAATATACATTTGTCCTGACATATAACAAATATTATAAAGTACAGTCTACATTATATTTTTTTCAAATAACAAAATATGTAAATATTGAATTGTTTTGCTAACTTCTGTGACAGTTGTGAGTATGATTGTATATAATGTCTGTTTATACAGTATGAATGTATATGTATATATGTAATACTGACAATTATGACCTTTATGATTTTTACATTATTAAATACCATTATATCTTTAGGTAAAAACGTCATATTTATTCATACATTAATAGAATTAGATAGACATTTCAATTTTTCAAATAGTTTCTTAAACCGATAAGTTGTAGAAATAATATGTATTGAGTAATTTCCGCTAAGTTATAGTTTGTCTTCTTAGCTTCTTTTTTATTTTCCTCTCATCTATTTGGGCTCTTTCTTAGCTATTTAATTGAGATCCGTCTCCATTTTGGTTGTTGATGGGAAGATTTTTAGAAATTTGATCTACTCTAATAGATGCCTTTTCATATTATAATTTAGCTATGCTTGTATATTAAAGCTGTCATTAAACAACATAATATTGAATAATTAAACCTCTTTAATTAATATTTAACAAATGTGTATATGTTTTGCAGAAATATTTTTTGAATGACTTTGTACCTAAATGTTTCAATTTATTCACATTTTTTTGTCTTGTAGCAAAGCCAGCGTTATCAGAGAAGAGCCACAAATTCGCAACCCATACGCAAGAGCTCTGTGGGAAAAATGGCAAAATGTTGGATTTATGGCATGGGAGAGAATGCGACGATTGTACGACAAGTTGCATCATTTGCAAGAATTGGAGAAACTCAAGAACTTCTCGTGGGAAGAATGGCGCAAGAGGGTGAGCAAATTTTTGTCTTGTTAAGGTTGGATCACAATCTCCTGTTAAAAATAAATGTCATTTATATTGAAAGTTTTTTCTGTGTTTGAGTATTTACATTTTTTCCAATTTACCAGTTTATGAAGTTCATGAATCACAAGAAATCTCGTGTCACTGATCTGTTCAGAAAGATGGATACTGACAATGATGGTGCAGTGCCAAGAGAAGACTTTGTTGAAGGCATCATGAAAACAAGTGAGACTTTTTTTTCTAAATATTGTGACAAAAAACTTTTCTCATTACTCCCAAGAATAGTTTCTTCACACGACCATTTATCATGAATTGCAGAGTTCCCCACCAGCAGATTGGAAATGGACACTGTTGCAGACATCTTTGACCGTAACAGGGACGGATACATCGACTACCAGGAATTCATTGCCGCCCTTCGCCCTGATTGGGAACGTAAGGGTCCGTTGACGGATGCAGAGAGGATAGACGATGAAGTGCAAAGACAAGTTGATCAATGCACCTGTCGCCAAAAGTTCAGAGTGCATCAAGTTGGAGAAGGAAAATATCGAGTGAGTTATCTTGTCATTTCAGTTGTTTCACCTATATTTCTATGGTAATATCTTCATTATTATTGAACTTAAGGCTAAAGCGCTAAATAGGTTTTACTTTTCCGTCGTCGTTGGTATAGTCGTCCGTAAATCCATAAGTATTGAACATTGTTTTATTTAAAGTTATAGAGAGTTTTACTAAATGAAACTTGTTCTTACAGTCATACTAATATTGAAGAAACAAAAATTAAAATTTATGGAGTTATAGCCAAAAAGCAAGTTTATGAACTTTATTTTTCTACAAAGTTTAAAGTTTTTATTTTATTTTAAATGTTACAGAAATTTTTATTGAATAAAATGTGTTTAGTATGGCCCTTCAACCAACACCATCAGGAATATTTTTTTTCTATGACTAGTGTAATCCATTCATCTACTTCTTATTAATATGATCAAAATCTATGTGTACTTTGTAATCCATTCAACTACTTCATATATTAATGTGATAAATAACTGTCTAGTTGAACTGTTTTGCACTTAAATGTGTTTCTTAGTTTACAGTCAAAAAATGTGTGTATAATGATTCCTTTTTCTAGTTTGGAGACAGTCAAAAACTACGCCTGGTCAGGATCCTGCGTTCCACCGTCATGGTTCGCGTGGGCGGAGGCTGGGTGGCTCTTGACGAGTTCTTGGTGAAGAATGATCCTTGCCGAGGTAAATTATTCTGCTTTTAAAATAAAAACTTTAAGCTAGAAATATTTTTCACAATTGAGCTTCATTCATCAATTCGCTTCACAAATAGGTTTATACTTAAATTAAAAAAAACTCATCTATTATATTTATATTTTAATTCAATAAAACCTTATTGTTTATTATATTTTATATTTATATTTTAATTCCATTTTTTATGTTTTATTCTGTGGATGATTGAAGCTACATTTATTATAGTCATTAAATTCTTTAAATATGTCAATATTTTGAATATACTATTTTACATGTATTATGGTCAAAATAATTCTATACAAGATGCATGCATCCAAAATCAGGTGAACTTGTTATTAGCAAAAGCTAGCAGAATGAGAGGCTTGGATGAGGGTAGGCTTTCTTCATATCGGTTGTTGATTGAAATTAAAAGAGCATCACCCCTCTGATCCCCTCATTCTGTTAACTTTTGTTAACAACATCCCTGCTGTGGAATGCAAATAAAACCTAGAAGAACTTTTAGGTAACCAGTTTGACCATCTAGTATATTAATTACAAAAAATTATTTTATATTAATATCATTGAGTTTTAGGAATATTGTGATGAATTTTGTTTTGAAAAATAGTTTTTAAGTTAGTTGATATTTTTTGTATATTGTCCAATATAAATCATTACAGTAGCTGAAATAATGCAATGTTTGATGTGAAATTACTAACATCAATGATTTAAATGGTTGAATAACAGTTTGTGTAATATTAGTCAACTAACAAACATTAAAAACATTCAAGTACTTTTGTTGGCACAATCAGTGCTGGTGCATATTAACAATATGTTGAAATGCTGTGAAATATTAACAGCATGATGAAGCTAATTGGTGTAAATTGAAAAATTGATTGATGCTGATTTGTGTCAAAACTAACTCAAGTATTGCTTAAAAATAATATCTGTCGGTCTAAGCAGAAAAATTTGTCGAGATAAAATGGCGTCTGGATGATTTTTTGTTTAATCACTTTATATTGAACGAAATTAATTGATTTTTCGTTTTTTTCCTCCATCTGATTCTCACGATTCTCTCTCGACCTTCTTCATCCAACCACCAATTCCTAAAACGAATCCTGATCCTTTCATTTTGCATGATTGTTGTACATTTTCGTTTTTTTTGCTTTATTTATTGCTTTTGTTTTAAAATGGCTGTGTGGAACTTACTATTGCAAATATTTTGCTGCAATTTTATTTGTCATCTCTTGTACGGAATAAATAAATAAATCTGGGTCAAAATAGTCTGCCCATCCATACCTGAACTTGAACAACTTGGCGACAGAGAGTTACACGAATATGGCTGCCCCATGAGGGGTGCCAAAACATCAGATACTGGCTCGTGTAGAAGTTCTTGTAAGTTGAACTGTGGCAATAATTTGTTTGAAATATCAATAACGTAAAAGTAAAGTTTTTGAAGTATATACGATTTAAAATATTTTTCACGTGACCTGTGAAAACATTTCTATAGTTTAGGTGACGTTAATTTCATAAAACCATTATTTACTTGAAATAAAAAAATTCTTTACTAAGAAAGCTAAAACACATTTTTTTTCTTCAACATCATTTCTTAATTTTCGTTATTTTTTTAAACTGACAATTCCTTGTAGTGTGAATATTCACAGTTTTGCAGGCCTGAATTTTTAAGAAAAGTTTCAACTTTTGTCCTTAGCCATCCAGAGTTCGCTCTTCAAACCACAAGCACAATAAAGCGTTGTCCAACTGTATCATCCACATCAACTGGAATGGTATAGTTGGGTAATGTTTGGTTATTCATTTTGCTTGAAGTGAAAATTATAGATGGCTGAGAGCAGAAGTTCACAAATTTCTTCCCATTTATGGCGACAGAATTATAAAATAAATATTTGACTTTTTATTAGAACTTCTTAAATTCTTTCTACTTTAAAGTTTGTAAAAAAATGCATATTTACAATTAAAATCTTGCTTATTTCTAATATGCTAACTTATAAGATTACAATCCTAACTTTTCAATCTTTTTGAAAACATCCACAACTTAATTTGTTTAATAAAGATGTATTTAACTATAATGTTTAAAAAATAATAGTCCTAGATTGTATTAATTAAATAATGTCATTTAATAATATAGCATGGCTTAATAAATTAGAAAAAAATTATTTTTAGCTTTTCATATTAAATTTTGTTGCCTTTAATATTTTTTAAATAAATAGGCCTACTACAATGTTAATAATTTATTTTGGATAAGGTTCCCAAATTTGATCAAATTAAAACTGTTTTGTAGACTAAGTTTTAAATTTTACTATTCTCAGTTTTCCAAACTTGGACTCAAAACCCATTTAACTTTTTTATCTATCTATACAAACAAAAAAATCACATTTTTTCTTTTATGGAAATTATTCTAAAAAAAGGTGCAATTTTTTCGATGACATAGGCTGCATTTTAAAATTGCTTTAGATTTATCATTATAACTTCAACCTCAAAGTAAAATAAACACAATTTACATCATTATTTCACTGACTGAATTACTAAAGACACAACTATGTAATAGGAAAAAGACTTAATATTTATTTTTTTGACGCAATATTTACAACAAATAAATGTTTAAACAAATTTCAAGGCGGTTTGATAAGCTAGGTTCCCCTGAAAGAGTCAAGACAACGTTTTTATGTACACTTTTGTTCACTCCTATTTTATATCATTTTAGTGGATTTAACTGGTTACAATTAATATGTTAAGAAGTTTAATGTTTTATGAACTCTCATCTAAATAATATTGAAAATATAGAACAACTTGTTTTCAATGTTTCTTTCAAGATTCTCTTTAACAAATATCAATGAAATTTTTAAGTTAACATTTATTAAACAACAAATGTTTGTTTTGGTTGCATGATTTTACTTTGATCATGTTTTAACTTGAAGTTTCAATTTTATTTGAAAAGATAATGACATTTGTTTTGACATATGTTTTCATTTTTTTTTATACTTGATTGCATGCTTATTAATATTCATGGTTTTTATGCATGAAAAACCTCTTGAGTAATTTAATGTTACTGTAATGTTTTATTTTTTTATAAATCATGTAGGTGTTTCTAAGTAGTTTTGTAGTAATGTCATATGAGTGTGATTAGCTAACATTTTTGCATTTATTCTTTTTCCCTCCCCACCCTTTCAAATTTCCTTTTCCCCAACCATCACCTAATCCTCCTCTGTATACCCTCCTCCTCGTTCTTCGAGTGTTTCCTTCCCGTCTCCACTCTTTCCCCTATCCAACCATCTGCAATTTTGAACTACAGCAAAGGGTCGTACGAACGTGGAGTTGCGCGAACAGTTCATATTAGCTGAAGGAGTATCGCAAAGTATGGCACCGTTCAAGGCAAAACCAAGTCCGAACAGTTCGGTTTCCAGTCAATCGGGGACACCACAACAACGTTCACAGTCTCTGCCAGGCTCGGGACCAATTATAAAGGTCCGTAATAAGTACAGACTTTATGCTGCAACATTCCATTGCTTATCTTTCATAGTAATTGATTTGTAATCATTCATTAGATAGGCAGTGGAATGAACAAGTGCAGATGCTTCTGGAAAGGGAAATATATTACCATTAGTATAACCTTGTTATACAGTTCAAAAGTAATAGTTCAGAAAGTCTAGTCACAACCTTTTTATAATTTGAAGTTTCAATTTTTTACATAGTATTGAATGCCAGTACTTCCTCATGGGCATTTTAGTAAAGCTTCTTATTTTTTTGTATTATTTACATTGCACGTAAATTTGGCATGTCAATACCACTTTAAAATAAGGAGTTTTCACACTGACTGCTTCTACAACAGGTATGTAGATAGTTTTTTATTCCAGACAAACCACATTCCTCAAAAAAATTTTGTTTGCTGCTTTTTATATTACACCACAAATTTTGCCTATCCTCGTCCTATTTCGATTCCCTTTTTGAGTTCTCCTTCATAATTTAAGTTGCTCAGCAACTTGAGTTGGCCCATTTGACTGTTACAAGAAGCAGTGAAAGTTCTTATTAAACAATTGAGACAGATGCTCTGTTGTTTCAGCTCACTTCTACTTGGCTGAGTTGATGCCGCTCTTTGAAAAAATTCGACAAAGAGAGTCGAATGGTTCGTGCACAACCCTCGCAACTATACGTGTGGGTCATGCTATTGGTGGAATAATCCACACACCAAATTCGTTACCTATGGTAGGCATTTGAATGCCATAAAATATAAACTAGTTTTGATGTATTAACCCTAATCTTTGATACAACTTAAATGGATATGTTAAATAATGAATAAATATGTTTTAAACTATATTTTAACCAGCAGAGTTGAATGATTTTATTTTATGTGATATCTTAGTGAAGATTTTGGAGTGTAATTGCAGCTAAATTTTATATTTGGACTAACATATTTATAGATTATTGACTTCATCTTAAAAGCCAGTTTCCTATCAACTTTAATCTTTTAGCAACAAACAGATTTTTGAATATCTATTTTATCTTGCGTATTCAGTTTTTTAACCCAAGATGGTTTTAATTTTTCAAAGTAAAACAAAAATATTGTTCAATAGAATTTCATCAATGAATTGTTGCTAAATTAATTAGGTGTGTTTTTTAAATAAATTTATTGTGATTAAATGTCGAGTAGCTTAGTTATCATGTATGTGGTTTGTCTTATTACAAAGCTCCATTTCCTGAATCGGATTCTTTATACTCTCAAATGGTTATTGCATATCATCAAATGGTAAGTTAAAAATTCTTTCATGTTTTACAACCTTTAATTTTTTAAGTTTACTCGTGAATATTTATGAAATATTTGAAAAGATACATCATTTTACTTTATGTAATTTTATGAAAATTTATTAAAAATTTGTGAATAGGTTCGTGAAAGAACTGTTAAAAGTTCAGCCATGGGACCTGGCCGTGCCTCCTTCAGTGCTGGGACACCCGAATCATCTTATAGTGAAGATCAAGGAACTTCGTCATTCCGCCTTCACACCAGCAAACGAAAAGCTTCTGCTCCTGTATCTGCCAAATCCTACACCACTTCAGGTAATTTTTTCGATGTACTTAAGCACTAAATCCCTCTGGTGACCAGCCTCATTCCACTGCTTCTTTCCTGCCTTAATGTTCCTTCCTTCCACCCACAGGTTGTAGTACTCCCGGAAGTTGCGGTGGCAGCCGGCCGCCGTCCAGAGGTCCTGGGTCGAGACCACCCAGTCGAGCGGGTTCAGACTTGTCTCTTGACTCGTATGATGGCGGCAGAAACTCATCGATGAAGCGCACACCATCGTTTAGTGGTCGACAACGCACTCAGTCTAGTCAGCTCTCGACCGGCGTTCAAAGATCGTCGTCCCTCAGAAAAGTGAGTTTAAGGCAGACCTTTTGTTGGATGGTGAAGGCATTTATTGAAATGATTATCCACTTTTATTTTAAAATTTTATTTTCATTAATATCTGGTCTTAAATAACATGTTAAGGGTTATTTAAACTTTACTTTTAGATACCTTGTACTTTCAATTAATTATTTAGTATTTCCATATTCAATTGTTTAATAATGATATATATTTTAATGTTAGTTCTTTGATGTTTCATTTGTTTTAACTATTCAAATGTTGATGAAGGTTAATTTCACGAGTATTTAACTATTCAAACAAACAAAATTTTAATTGTTTTCCCTATGTAGATTATATAAAGCAATAATTTACTGCATGCAAATGTGTAATTCCAATATTTGTTTGAAAAGAGTAATGTTTTATTTTATTCAAAATATTGAATTTAAATAAGTAAGTAGATCAATTTGAATAGTTAAAAAAAATCCTATAATATTAATGTTTTGAACTTGGTTTGTTTTTAATGACTATTTTTGTTACTATCTCTTATTCCTAACATTTATAATAATACATTAAAATTGTTATCAGGCGTCAGCACCTGTGAAAACATCAGGTGCCGTTAATGGTACTAGTTCTAGATCAAGTCTACAGGTGTCTTCCAGGTAAGTTTTACTCTTTACTTTCTTATTCATAATATTTTTCTGACACAATGTGGGATGCTAACCATCTGAAATATTTGAAGCACATCAGAATTTATTCTATCTTCAAAAGATAAACGTTAGGTCAAATGCATTGTGTAGTGTCTCATGCACTCCAATTTGTAATCATTTGGAATTTAATTATTAAATTAAATCGTCACTAAATTGTTGATTTTCGCATTATAATATTCTTGTTATTTGTTAAGTTAAAGTCTGATCGGTCTCATTTATTTTAGATGTTTTTTTTTCACTCAAACAGGTTGAATGAACAATTGTTTCAACTTATTTATTAGCTTCTTAAAAATAGAACAATGTGAAACGTTTCATTTATTTGAAAAATATAGATTGGATACATTACAATACAATTACAAAGGTTTATTTTAGAAAACATAATTTACATTTTGCATTATAGCCATACATTTAATCAAAAACATACAGGACTAATATATCCCCTTATTAACATATTATTTATTAAACCATCATAAGTCCATTCAAAACTGGATTATTGCACGTGTGAATGATTACTAAACTATCAGTCCAAGTTTTGCATCATTTTATTTTATTTTAAAATTTATTAGGTATTCATTTTTTCAAAATCTTAAATAAATGTCATGCATTTATGATGGTAATAACTCATTAAATATGTTGCATGACTATTATATAGCATTTTTTACTTTAATTTGTGATTATTTTTTTGTCAAGTTATTTTGCATATTTTGTGCAAAAATAAACGCCTGTGAAAATGGATGTTATGTGTGTTTGTGCATAACTGTAAATAATTTAACTTACAATGAAATGAATGAGAAACATTTTAACATTAACATTCATTTCGTGCTTGTCTAATCAACTTTTATTTTGCTTGTATTAATCGACCATTTTCTGACCAATGAACTACTCAGGTCAAAGAGCATGATCCGATTGACTTCTGCATCGCACATTCCCGTTGCTGTATCGGCCTCATCCAGGTAACGACCGAAGCTAATTTTAGTTACTGCTGCATCCCCCCAAATAAATAATTAGTTCATATCAATTCTTCAAATGGTTGTCAATTTGTTAAATATTTATTAATTTGTCATTATTACATAATTATCATTTTTTAAAGAAACTTAAAATAAGGAAAACAAATTATTTTTTCATAATTATGAATATTAAATCTAATTAATAAAATGTATCCTTACTCCTAAGCAACAAACAATGATCTACATTCACATAAAACTTTATAAACCTGCAGAGCGTTCTTAAAAGTTTGGAATATATTCAACAATTGACAACCAAACGATGGATAGTTTATTATATATTTATTATTATTATATATTATATATTATATATTATATATATATATTATATATTTACTATTATATATTTATTATATATTATTATATATTCAACAATTGACAACCAAACGATGGATAGTTTATTATAGATGACACCCTTGATGATATTATTGCAAGTTCGGATGTAGTTTTGTCATTCATTTTAAATCGGATTTTGTACAGTAGATTTAAATAGGTTATTTTGCAGTAGATTTTAATAGATTTAATTATGTTTGTGATGCAGTAGATTTGAATAAATTTGTATGCAGTCTTTTTAAATAGATTTCTTGCAATATATTTAAATTGATTTTATATGCATTACATTTAAATTGTAGATTTTGATATGAAGTATTGAAGTATTTATTAGTTTCAATTAACAAAATGCATTTGCATGGTAACATTCATTAACTTTTCATTAAAAAAACATCCATCATTATTGTAAATATTTTTTCTAGAAGCCATTAAGCAATCACATATTTATCAATAGAATGATTGTTTCACAAATCAAAACATTGGATTGTTTGATCATACTCTTTTTATTAATTTATTATTTTAGGTTTTCCAACATAAAAAAACTATCCTATTTTGTATTTCAAATTAATGTTTTGATTTCTCAAATTGTTGTTACTATATTAATCACATTTGGTGCTGTCAATTCTTATACTACATTTAATATAGTCAAATTTTTAATAACAACAAAAATATTTTTGTCAACGGCCTTGGCCACGTTGAAACACCGCTTCCCGTATGATCAGCGAAGTTGAGCAACGTTGGGTCTGGTTA
>JARUHE010111023.1:0-37570 GCA_031471125.1 Archaeomysis grebnitzkii
CTTTTTTGTTTTGCTTTTTTGTTATTAATGCTTTGACTGATCTTGCTGGGGTAGCACAGGCCTTTCTCTCAAAAACTAACAAAATATAAAAATTTAAAACACTCAAATCAAGAGAACTTCGGGCCATTTTTGTTTGCTTATGAATCCAGGACAGTGATCCCTGCACTGCGGGACACCAGTTTGACACCTCTGATCAAGAAGGTGTTATAAAATAATGTTTCATTAGAGTTCAACCTATAATTGCCAAAGAAGAACGAAGAAACATATAATACAACAATACTTTCAAAATGTCAAACTGCCAAACAGTTAAAAACAAAAAAAAAACATGTTTCTTAAGGACCGCCAACCTAATCTCAATGTAAATAAGACCTGCTTGGGCGGTATTCTAAAGCTCCTTTCTCCATTAGTATAGCAGTTTACAAAATAAATTCTTTATATTCAATTGTAACACATTTACTTCTGTATATTTATATATTATCAAACAACGTAATTATGTAACTATTCTTTCTAGTAAAACTAGTTGCACAAAAATAATTTAATTAGTAAACCTAATGAACAAAAATGTTGGTTAGTCAACGATTTGATGATGATGGATGTCAACATGTATTTTGAAAAATAGTTTTTTTTTGTAATTAACAAAATAAACTATATACTGTAGTAACATTGATGAAAAATATTAATATTGACATTTCCAATTACAAATTATTAAAATTAAACGAGCGGTTAATAATTGTAATTGGATTCCCATGAAAAACATTTTCACCAGATTTTATTTAATTAAAACAAACTTCTCGAAACTTATGTTTGGTATTATTTCAAATTAAATTCTGGAAATGTTCAGATGAATTTCAACGATAATTTAATTATTTTTATTGTGGAATAACATTCCATTCCATTAGAGTTTTATTACCGGTTTGTTAACAATGTGACCAACGTTCATTTGCAGATGGTAAATTAATGTTCGACAATAAAATTAGAAGGTTTCCAGAGGACTCCTTGTGGTTAACAGCGGTCGATCATGAGAAAAAACAAAGGACAACCAAACTAAAGATGCAATTGCAACATCTTATCAATGCCATACAAGTCCTCTCCATTTTTCACATTCACATTGTTCACATTAAGGACATACTTATTGGTCGCCCAAATATTATTCTCCCTGGACGAAACTAAAGGAGCACAGATACCCAGTCACTCAAATCTACTGTATTGCCTCCAGAGGTCCAATATATACACTATATATCGTTTGAAAAAGCTTTCTAGCAGTTGATTTTTAAAATGAAAACACAATTTAACGAGGTTGGTATTCCTTAATATTAAATCCTTTCTAAATATTTCCGTGTCCACTGACACCTTCTTCAGTAAAACTGTTTTTCTATGGAAGAGGGTGCCAGTGGACACCATTTTGTCATCAATTTCATAATTAACCAAATTTTTTGAGGTTTAGAGATATTTTTATTATACACAAATGAAAGAAAATCGTTGATATAATAATATATAGAATTGTATTAAAATATTGAACAATTTTAGAAATTTTTTCAACATACAAACACAGCTTTTAATGCGTAGCATTTACTTGTACTTGTTTCAATTTTGTTTCCCATTAATGTTGTATCTTCTCAGTTTTAGTATCGTAAGGTCTCCATATCAGTTCATGTCTGATAATAGTAACTTGCATTCTTGTATACACTTTGTTATTTGCATACAAGCAGGTTTGTATTGTAACATTTTAAGATAAATAAATATCCTTATTAAAATCTACTTGGACAGGGTTTCAAATGGAAAAGATAAAATCATAAATGGTGGTTTCACGCAATGCAAAACCAAAATAATTTGAATTTAAAGAATGAAATAATTTTCATTGAACTGTGAAGTTAAGAAAAAGATTTAATGCTCATAATAAAATGAAAAAAGATTTTGCAAGTGAAAATTAAAATGATGTCTAGATATAACTTCAGAACAAAATCCTAGACATGTCTTTCACTTTTTAGGTTTTGTTCTGGCATCAAAAATATTTTATCTTTATAACTTTTTCTCTTTATTTGTATAACTGCATTACTGGGAAGTTGTTTTTCACTTTTATTATTATTTAAATAAAAACAAATTATTTTAACAAAATTATAATAATTACAATCTTATATAAATAACGATAATGATTAGATAGATTTAGCCGAATACATATTTGTATTTTAATTTTTTATTATTGTTTGAACGACTAAGCAAATTTAATTTATATTGAACATGATTTGATTGAATTTCTAAATGTGCTTTTGTTACAATGTTTGGCTCTTCCTTACCGGGGAGAATAAGCCAAACGAAACCTCTTTTCGAGTGCATTAAACCTTGACAAAAGAAGAGAAAAAATTATCTTTAAGATAATTGCTGTGACGAAAGATCTCTTCAAGCATCATCCTTTGTCTTTTTCTCTTGTCATTTCCTGTATCTGTTTTTTCTTCCTGTCGGTTCAGTTTTCCATTTATCGGCGGAGTTGTACTGAAGTATGCATATGAAAATTGCTCCCAATGCAATGGAAGAATATATTGTCTTTGCTGGCTCGTGGAGTGTCATCAATGCAATCGTGTTTCCCATCTGGTTGTGTCATAGGTAGATAACGAAGTGTTTGCTTCAAATTAACTCCAGGACACATAGTAATTTCCCGAAATGAACGAGCTGCTGTTGTGAAATAGCATCTTGCAAGTACCGCCATTCCTTTTGTGGACCAAAGTGTTGTATTCGTCATTATCTGATGTGCGAGTGGCAGGATCTCCACATAGGTATTCTAATGCTCCAACATTTCTAATTGGACTCCGTATGACCACCTTCCACAGCGCGCCAGAGTTTTGTTGAACACGTCAAATGAGGCTGATAAATTATTTTGTTCTACCTTCAGGAGTCTAACTTGCTCTGCTTGCTTGTCCATCTTGCAACTGTAACTTAACCGTAAACCACATTTTACCTGCCTGTGTCGACTGTTATGGTAAGATAACGCACAATAATGTTGCCAGATAAAAATTTAAAATGAAGAAGTACAGATTCTTAATCTTATTGGGTTTTAAAAAAATCTGACTGCTTTATCGGCTGTAATAAGCATTGCTTTATCAATTTTAACTTGCTATCGATTGTTTGAATGAAATGTAGTGAAAGCTCTATATATATAGTTTTGATTTCAGGGATTTTTGTTGTCGGCGTCATAGTGCCAAGTATTTTTATTATTCAATTTAGAGCAATGTTTTTTTTTAAATAAAGTGTAGGGGTTTCATTATCATATTTAATTTTTTGTTTTTATTTCTAAAATTTACAGTTTCTCAAATAATAGCGAGCCACTATAGTGGCTATCTAAAATTGTAAAATATAAGTCAACAAGCCTCTTTTTCTAGTTTGTCCTTAGGTGGGTGTGCATAGGTCGATACAGCCAAAATAAAGGACCACATTTACTTGACAATACATTGGTAAGTCGGCGCAACCAATATATCAGTTTTCATTAATGATGGTTATGGTCCAATCTACTTTTTAAGAATTTTCAAACTATTTTTTTATAATTATAAATAATTGAACCTCGCGATGAATAATTAGATTTTATGCCAATGTTGCTCAGGATCGACAATGGTGCACTATTGCAATAATATGATGTCCGTAACATACAACTAAAATGTTGATATTGCTTGAAAAAAATGCAAATAAACTAAAGAGTTTCAAAGCACAACTTCGTTCACTACTGGCGAGTTGTGTACGTGGCAAGCAACTGAACAATATAATACGAAACAATACGAAACAATATGATACGAAACATTCACTTGCAGAACATACTATAGGAGGTCTTCGACGTTGAAGAACGAAATATAATAGAAAGTTTGAATGAAACATTTTAGAATATAATAATGAATTATTCCTAATGTCGTCCATATAGGGGGTCAAGTCAGCAAGCTATTAAAACGGCATACGTTTATTTGTCGGCAGAGCCACTAAAGTTGCAATTTTTTTTGTAACGATACTTTGGTTTCCGGGAAAAGGATAAGTGTTTTTTCATAAATTTTTGAAAATGTGAAAATTAATTTTGTATTTTTCATTTTAAATGACTGTTCACTTGAAATAAAAAATGATTCAAGAACTTTTTCATTGAAAGAAAAAAAGAGGAAGATATTGGACAGGTAATGGATATAAGCAATTGACATTTCAGATTAGTGAAAACACATTTCTTTCAAAAAGCAACTTTCTTATTTTTAAAGAACGTTCCTTTCATATCGAGTTTTCTTCTACAAGGAAAATATTTTTTTCACAATTAAATCTTGTTCATACGAATAAAATGTGTGATAAAATTTGAGGGTGAAAAAGTTGTTTGATACGGCCGTAAAATACGTGACGGAAATGCTAGACCTTACAAATATAATTTAATTTCACAGGTTCACAAATGCCAACGTTTCTCAATTGTTTCTTCCGAATTTTCTAAAGTAAACGTCTTGAATAGTTCAAGACATTTTTAACCATTTCCATTCATGTTCTAACCAATTGAATATAATGCTTTTTTCATTTATAAAAATAATATTTAATTGTTTTAATCTTGCATAGTTCAAAATCGATGCATTGTTAAGCACTCTATATATAAGTAGGAGATAACAAAATTTATAAACAATTTTGTCTAAGTAAAATTGGGTATGTTTTGAGAAGGTTTTTATTCTCAAGTTAGGCAGCAAGTGAACAAATCTCATCAATAATGTTTTTCAATTCTTGTTTACAATAATTTAAAATCAAATGTTCTCGTTCACAGCTTTAATTTGCTCAGAAATTTAACAACACTTGTTATCCTGTGTTTGAAAAAACCAGCTTCTATAAATGACCTCTGATGATTATTGGTGTTGTTGTTGGGACGGTGGATGATTTGTGGACTCTACCGAATTTTTGCCATTTTTTCAAAATTATAGAAAAAAAATTTCTAAACAAAATTGTGTTTAAATGAAATGTATGAACATAACATTCTACACTGTTGTCACTAACGGTATTTTTGTGAAATCAGTATTTACTTATTAAAGCATACATTTTATAAGAAAGTTGAATTTTTAATTTGGAGGCTTAAAGAAAAGTTAATTAAAAACAAATAACAGAACTGGAGATTCCAAGATAGAATACCTGAAGGACATGTTTTGCCAAAAATTGATACGATTTTAAATAATAGACATTTTAGCCAATTTATCAAGTTCATGGTTAACTGATTTTATTGGCAAAATTAGAGAAAATATATAGAATTGTATTAAAAAATTATGCAATTTTATAAACTTTTTCAGAATACAAGCACGTCTTTTAATGTCTTTCTAATTCCATAGTTTTCTACACATGGGCCAAATAATAGGAGAAATAAATATTTTAAGTTAAAGTATGTATCTGATGGTAATGAGGAGGTAATGACTGTGACTGGAAAAGGAAGAGCTGCAAAAAGTGACTGCTACAGCTTGACAAACCATCCAACAAAAACAATATACTGCATGCGAGGACGTCCAGATGTTGGTGTTGAGTACAGACAAATATTTTCATAGGACGGAAAAATGAACGCCCGTATTACAACTTTGAGCCAGAGAGAAACAAAGATCATATTTCACAATGAAAATAAATATTTTTCTTTGTTTCCTGACAAATATTTAATTGTCCTGAGCTTCACAATAAACATTTTGCAATAAATGTTTGTTTGTTTTATAGTTTAAACAGCTTAAGCATTATTCATAATAAGTTTGGGAAATATACTTTTGAAGGAAAGAAAAGGAGAGAGACATGGGAAAAAGCATGGGTTTATACACATTCATCCTGTACCAACGCGGTTAACCAAGAATTTAAACTGTTTTATAAAATATGTTTCAATAAGTAAATAATCCTTAGTGACCCCAATGTAGAATATTATGTTCTTTATTTTCACTTAAACAAACTTTTCTGTAAAATCATTTTATTATCTTGGAAAAATGGCAACATTTTGGTAGTCCATAAATCATCCAGCGTCCCAACAACAACTATCAGAGGTCATTTATAGAAGCTGGTTTTTCAAACATAGCTTAATAATATAGGTGAAATAAAAAACATTTAAACCAAGGACCTTATAAAATTATGATCTTTCATTTTAATAGAAACTTAATTTACCATTTCTTTCAAAAGATGAAAGTAATGTAAACTAATTGAATTTTTAATTTCGTTTATTCTCATTTATTATTGAATAAATTTGATCTCTAAATAAATTTTGTTTACTAATTTTCTACCAAGTTGCAAATAAATTTCTTTCGTGAAAATATTTGCCATAATTTATGGAAACTTTTTCATACAAATTAGAAAATAATTATCTTTGGATAAAAATGTGAAAGTCAATTTATACTCTGTCAATATCTTAATTACTTTATCTATATAATGTTATGATAATAAAAGTGACTCATCCGTGAATAAGTTGCGTTGAATAGATCACTTTATTGCGTTGATTGATAAGAATTGGATGATTGTAACGATAACGATGCATGATAAGTATTAATTATAATTACTTTCAAAGCATAAAATTAATTAATTTTCTTACTGTAGTTCAAGTGCAATATTAATGTTATCATTAACAATATGTATTGGAAAGTTTTAAATTTTTAAGCATAATTTCTAAATAATTTCTCGAATAAATTTGAAAGAAAAAAATTTCTACATAATCTAATTTTAATGAGAAATCCATAAAGAAGAAATTGCAAGTTTCGTTTAAGGAAGTATTATATCACCCTACCATCCTTTGATGCCTAATTACTTTTTTTTAAATTGAATTTATCATCTATTTCAACCAGCAGGGGACCCTTGCAAACGTAACAAAAAGTCAAGCATACAATTTCGAGAAACCATGTCCACATTTCATTGAGTCAGTTCCCAGAATGTCCGCATTTCATTAAGTCAGTTCCCAGAATGTCCACATTTCATTAAGTCAGTTCCCAGAATGTCCACATTTCATTAAGTCAGTTCGAAACATGTCCACATTTCATTAAGTCAGTTCGAAGCATGGCCACATTTTATTGAGTCAGTTGGTTTGATTTATGGCTATCCTTTTTTGTATTGTTTTTAAATATTTAATTTAAAACAAGATTTTATATAATAAAATAATATGTAAGAACCTTCTTGTAAACCTATAATAAATTTAAAATTGAAGGTTATGTATTAGGTTATTGTTAATTGAAATGGTATACACAATCAATACGGGCCTTTATTACATTGATAATTCATGTTAGATCCATTTAGTCGGAAATCTATCCAGTTATTTATTAGAATTAAAGTTTTTATTTTTATTGATACAAAAAAATATTTGTCTCTTTTAAGACAAAAAGTTTTGCAAAAATTCAAAACAAACTGGCATTTGCTTTATTTTTTACAGTGAGTATATTTTGGTAAACTATATAAAGTTTTTTGTACAATGGTTTGTATTTAGGAGTTTTAATTCACAATTAGATTTAGATTTATATATTTGTATAATGAACATTAATGTTTTACGTTTGAAGTATCTGTAAATAATGGTTACGGTCGGATGCAGATGAGTATGTGCATTAGTCAAGACAGATTTACGGATGTGTCGAGCCATATATGCAAATCGAGCTGGTTTACGCATCCGTGGCGCGATCGGTTTGGTATATTTTTTTTCAGACTATTATTTTTATGAACACCATGTGTTCATCCCAAGGTTAGTAATTTATTTATAGGTGTTTTATTTCAAAATAACTATGCAATTAAGTGAAAAATATTTATTTCTTATGAAATAACTTAAATATGATAAAAAACAAACGTACACTTTAAAATAGAATAATATTTTTGGCATTCTGCCAAAATATCGAATGACTGAAAAGTATTATACCACACCGAATGTAACCCATGTTCATATATGGATTAATGCTTCATCAACAATTTTCTTGGTACGAAATAGACTCCTCTCTAAACCATGAGTAGTTAGCGAAACATGTTGGTCTACCCTTTACCCATATATGCTTCAAGGGATGTTGTATGTGTTTAGCACACTCAGGTGTGGATACTCATTAATTAGTTATAATGTGAAGAGGTGCTATATGATTCTTGAAGATAAACATGATACATGATCAAATTATCACCTTATACAATGTGAAACAGTTTTTAATTATAACTGCTTCGAGCTCTAATATTTCTTAATAAAACTAGTGTGAAGGAAGTAAGCCAAATTGAAGTGGAAAACAACCAAAGTGCATCTCAGATTATTTTACCACATTGACATTCATGTTTCTTTGTTTTTCTTAACTTGTCACAACTTGTTGAGTCCTTCACAATCTGTGACTTAAATGTTATATTAATTATTTTTATTCGTTCTTATATTTTTTAAACTGAAATGTATTTATTTTCGTAAATGTTTTTGCAATTGAATAAGTTATTTAAATCACTTAAATTACGTTAAAGCTAACGTTATAGGTAGTATAAGGGTCCTCTGTATAGTTTTTTAGCTTTGTATATAGAAATAGTTTGCTTGTATATGAAATCGAATTCAGTTTTGTATATTTGTAGATCACATTCATTTCGCAAAAAAAAACTTTGTATTGGAAAGTTTTTTCCTGTCAAAAAAGTTTAATTTTCATATTAAAGAATTAAATTAAACTTTTCTCGATGTATTTTATATTTAGAATGATTGATTTGTCGACTGAAGTTGAATAAGTGTTCGTTATAAAATGGTGAATTATCTGAACACGCAATATGGAAACGGTTGTTTGATATTGCAGTTCAAACTGACAAACGAAGTCATATTCGTTTAATGGCATTAATTGTTTTTGGTATTTAAATTTTTTTTTATTGAAGACACTAACTGATGTAACATTTTGAAATAAAAGTATTTTTTTATAAATAACCATGAATGAAAGTTAATTTCAAGGGAGATGACATGGCTCACGTGAATGGAATTCTATTAAAAACTGACAATAGGAAAAGATGAAATGTGAAGAACTCTTTTTGAAACCACAAATGTTTAAATAGAAACATCCTTAGTGAAGAAGAAAAACATTTGCGTTGGCAAAAGTATTTTGCAAATATAAAAGAGTAGAGTCAACAAAAGCTGCAACTTTTGCCCTCCACAAAGGCTTGTTTGCTTTCCATTGGTGCAGTCGAGAGACCGACATCCCTCCGGGAACACATCTTTGTTGCACAGAATTGCATCCAATTTTTGTGCTAAAGTCAACTGCGACAACACTTCCACTTTTCTTAGATTTAAGGCTTCGAACAAATGTTTCTTTCTTGCTGCAGCTCAAAATAAATATTTACTCAACTGATTTGCATTAAAACTTCCAGTTTGCTCTACATTTCATGTATTTTAGTAAGGTTGAATAGCATGTGTTGGAAGTGTATTTATATATTTATTTTAACAGTTAAATTCCTACATACTAGTTAAGTTATACTGTAATCTAACAAAATGATTAAAAAAATAAAATGATAAGCAACTCTCAGATCGAAAAATTGTTTCATCTTCTCTGAATCAATATTTTAGAGCTGACATTAAATTTTAAATGACAAGAAATTAAAGTTTATTTTCTGATGGAATCTGCAGAAAAGTATTTTTTAACGCAAAATTACATTTCTTCAAATACAGACAGAAATATTTCTTTAACTTTGTTTTAAATTCTTAATAAAAACAAATGTATTTTAATTTGTGTAACATATCTTGACTTTCACGTCTAATACAGTTGCATTTTTTTGTAGGTTCTATATTAATTAAAATAATATTTAAAATAAATTTGTTACATTTTTATCTACCATCTCTAAATTCTGGCTAGGAGTTGTGCCATTTAGAGGTATTTGTGCCTAGTTAATAAATAATGTAACTAATGGCCTAAACACATGCCTTTTAAATACGCTCACAATTTGAACCCTCACTATAATTGATTTCCAAACAAAAAAAAACGAATAACTATGGAAAATAATCTAATAGCGTCATTGAAAGTAAAAGTATATTAATTTCTATGTAACTCACTTGATGTGTGGAAAAATAATATCCACTATGCTAATTTTGGGAAGCAATATAAATTTGTAACCATAGGTGATTAGATTGTCTTTGTAAAGGCAATGTTAAACTTTATGTTGGCTTGAACGCCACGAGCTTATTATGTGGAGAATAAATCATTGTTTCATAAATGTTTTTTAATTAACCAATTGATACATTTTATCATTTTATGTTGTGTATTTATTATTTTCAAAATTTCAGCTCTGTGAAATAATTAAGATAATAATTGTGCTACTTGCAACTAACTGAAATGAAATATATATTTACGACTTGAATCTATTGTGAACGAACATTTGTGGAATTTGTTTGTTCAAATAATGTTCATTATATCTTATGTTTGAGAACAAAACATTTTAATTGAACGATAATAAAAACGATTTTAATTGCTATAATTTTGAGGTAAATTTTATGAACAATGTAGATGATCGATTTTTGTGTTCCTTGTTTCGACTTGTTTGAAAACATTGAGTGTTGGAGAAAATAAGAATAACACGCGATGGAGATGTGGAGCGATGTTCCCAATGGATTACCTGGCAACTCTCCACGCCTCTCCGTTCCCTTCACCCACTCCTGCTTCTCCTCTCCTCAGTCCTCCACCTCAGGTTCCTCATCGTCCGCCTCTTCCCCCAGACAAGACTTCAAGGAAGCTTCACCAGCGCTGCAAGAGCGGAGCAACGGATACGGCGACACCGACACCGGAAGCGCCAACAATAACGCGGCAGAAAAGCAGTATTGCTACAGTCCGGACGGCATCTTTCACCAAATTAACTCGACGCAGTACATTCACAAGCACTTGTTGAGCGACTCCTCCCAAAGAGACTCCTATCCCAAGTACCACGCTACCAACCCGGCCATCTTCAACGGAACCTCTCCCAAACCTTGCATCGATAATTGTTTGGCGCACACCAAAGACAGCATTCCAACCACCGTCTCCAAACGCTATATTGGTGCACCGCAAACCAAGATCCCGGAAACGTACGTGAATAATTTAACGCCAACAGCTTTTGCTCAGACATACCAAAGCGCTGAAGCAAGTCTGAAGCGAATCCGGCGTCAGAACCAACTGAACGACAAGAACAGCGACGACGAAGTAGCCAAGAGAGTGGACAGCGAGAGACCTACCGTGAACCCGCTGGCCAATCTGAAGAGTGAAAGGCCTAACCCAAGCCCACTGGCTCACATAAAGGGCGAAAGACCTACATTGAACCCGCTGTCTCACATTAAGGGCGCGTCTCCTAACCCGTTTAAAGACTTAGAGATGGGCACTCTGGAGCAGCCCAGCCTGACGCGTTCAAAGCCGTGCGGCAACCACATCACCATCCGGCCGAAGCCGCCCTCTAGTGAGGACGCCGCACCGGACGACCCTCGAGGGGAAGACCTTGCCAGCTTGTCTTCTAGAGCCAAGTCTTTGTGCGGCTCTTTTAACCTGGCCGGAGACACAATGGAAGGCATCATCCAGTGCCTGGTGTTCCTCAAAGCATTTTCGGTGAGTATTTCCCTAGTCCTTGACGCCCTCAATTCAGTTCTTAGTTGACATTGTTTCTTGATGTATTTAGTGTGAGTAGTGTCAGTAAATAAAATAATTTGTTTAATTATACTGATATGTATCGATTACAACTAGGGTGGAGTATTGTGCCTATTCACTAGCATTTAAATTCTTTCACTTTCATTAAGATTTTACCTTTTCAATTTATTTGAAATAATTCATCTTGGTTTATATCCACAATCGATGTTATCAAGTACTGTATAAATTGTACACAACATTCTATTTTGACTAATTAAAACCTTTAAATTGTATACAACATTCTATTTTGACTAATTAAAATTTTTAAATTGTACACAACATTCTATTTTGACTAATTAAAACCTTTAAATTGTACACAACATTCTATTTTGACTAATTAAGACCTTTAAATTGTATACAACATTCTATTTTGACTAATTAAGACCATTAAATTGTATACAACATTCTATTTTGACTAATTAAAACCTTTAAATTGTATACAACATTTTATTTTGACTAATTAAAACCTTTAAATTGTATAAAACATTCTATTTTGACTAATTAAGACCTTTAAATTGTATACAACATTCTATTTTGACTAATTAAGACCTTTAAATTGTATACAACATTCTATTTTGACTAATTAAAACCTTTAAATTGTATACAACATTCTATTTTGACCAATTAAAACCTTTAAATTATATACAACATTCTATTTTGACCAATTAAAACCTTTAAATTATATACAACACTCTATTTTGACTAATTAAAACCTAAGTAAAACGAGGAAAAGTTTCATTTTAATTAGCGATATGTTTTAATTATGGCGAAAAGTTATTAAAAAAGTCGTTATAGGTATCCGAATTCTTCTAATGACTGAGTTAGTCAAGTTTTATTACACGTTCCACTGTTTTATTATACTCAAGGGAATAATTAAACATCACATTTCGGTCACGTTATTTGAAAGTCTCGTCAACAAACCCAATAACATTGCTACCTATATCAATGTTGATGGTGTAAGTATTTTCACGCTCTATTAATATTTTAAGTAATTTAATTATAAGTGTTGTACATATTACTGCAATGGTAATTTAATTTACTTGTAAGAATTATTATATAAACATGCTTCCATGTTGGCAATTGAATGTTCACTATTGTTATAGATTTTTATTTAATTACAGCAGCTAATAATGTTAAATTTTCATGTCCCAGTTTCTTTTAGGTTTTTCTACATTAATGTTTAATACAATTAATAATAATGGTAAGTATTACAGCCAATAATATGTTTACCAATAATTTCAGTTATCATTGGGTAAAAATGTAAATTGAATTTGTTTTATCAATCTGTAATCTAAAGACAAACTAACTAAATTTTATATCTTGCAAGAACATTGCTATGAAAGCTATTTCGTGCATTCATATAATGTCCTGCAGACTAATAATCATAATCCTGATGAAGTTGTTATCGATTATTCTTTTTATATCCTTAATAAGTTTTAAGATGAAATTCATTTTGATAGAAACTTCTTCTTTAATTAACTGTCGAACCCTTCGGCCATCTTGTTAATTATTGTTGGATGGAAAATATTTTTTGAACCGCCCTCTTTCATTATTGATTATCGATCTTCTTTCCAGGAAATCTTTATTTTTAGGGTTTTTTCAATTTATTTTGACCTCAAAAGTTCTTTAATTCTCTTTTTTCCATTTACGTTTTATGGCTGTCATGGATTGTTCCAGCAAGTATTTGTGAATAAAAATATAAATTTGAAATGTCTCTCAAAAGTAAATCAAGTTTTAAAATAATTCAAGCTTATTGAATTAATTATTTATTATTGTTATCATTGCTGATCGCGGTTTTCCATCGAATTTGAAATGTTTGTTCATGTTTCTTGTTATTACACTTTTGACTGTTCTAATAATTTATAACGGAGACAAAGCATAAGACACCGTTCTATGAGTTAATATTGTTGTTAGTGTTTCAAAAAAATAAAAAACATGTTTTACATGTTTTTCAACATTGATCATTATATAGGAACGACATTTCTTAAGGATTTTTTCTAAAACTTTAGTTTATTGACAAACTAGGTTTTTATGGTGTTCATTGACTTGTTGATCTTTGTGCAGTGATTGGAACGTCTCTACAATAAACCTTTGATTATGTGCTAGTAATACTTTACTATAGGATAATATGTTTGTTTTTAAGGTTATATAGTTGTACTGTCTACTGTCAGTTATTACAATACATATTTTGTTTTATTTATGATTGAACATTGAAGTTTTATTATAAATCTAAAGTTTGTCTTAATAATAATACAATGTTGAAATGGTTCTAATGAAAGGCAAAAGTTATTTCATTGCTCAACGTATTTAATGTTGAACATTTTTGAAATAAACTTCCCGATGTTTTATCTTTGACATTTCCTTTATTAGTCTTGGATAAAGCGGATCCTAAATTAGCTCGGTTGTCATTTATTGGCGAAGTTCTGTTCCGACATTGTGTTCGAATTGCCTCGAAAAAGTTGCGTCGAAGATAAAGTTGCGGAATGATCTTCACCGGTGAATCCGGTGAATTATTTTCGTGGCGAATGTTTTTTTTTACTTTTCTGGTCATTACTATTTCTTTTATTATTTTGTTCGTATTATTTTAAACATTACTGTTTTTTATCTTTTGTTAAAGAGTGTTCTGCAATGTTTTGCAAACGAGTTTGATTATTAAAAAGATAGAAAGAGAGAGGAGGAACGAAGTGATTGTTTGTAATCGGACAGATATAAAACTGTTTTTTGTTCAGATTGATTGATGATATTTAATGACGTTGATCTAAGAATCATTTTATTGTCCTTTCAATAACAAACAACAAAAACAATTGTTGCTTTGATTTCCAATTAAATCTACCTTTTGAAGAACCTTTCAACGTTGAAATAAGGTCGAAATCTGCTAGACGCATTACATTTTAATTCACTTTTATTTTTTCGTTTACTTTTTAGACTTGAAATGTAAATTCAAATAGATCGCCTAGCAACCTACAGTTATGGAAAGCTGAAACTCAATTTACCACAACATAGACCCTCTCCAAAAATGTTTGTTTGTGAAATATAAATTTCTTAATTAGACAATTAAAACAATACAACCAAACTTGGTAATTTGTGAAATAAAAACTTGTTTCTTCTATATACAATTATTTTAAGTACTTATAAATACTTTTAAATTAAAAAATATTTTTAAAAAAAGTTTTGGATAAGTTTTAATTGTTTCGAAAAGGCTAACCTATGTTGGGCAGTTCTCATTTTTCTTCACACAGTCACGTAAGAATTACACTGAAACTGAGGATCATAAACTCTAAAAAGTACTTAGTAACAAATAAAAATATTTAAAATGCTAAAAAAATATTTAAAATCTTGGGTTTATGGCTGTAGGCTAGCTACATAAAACATAAAAAATGATTTAAAACATTTTTTATCAAATAAAATATTTTAGAACACATACAGTAGCCTACATAATTTATTCAATTTCCGATTAACATTTAAATGCATTTGATTGTTGAATCGATCACACAAACTAGAAAGTGGATCCCGATGAGCGATGACGTCATGAAACGTTTGAAGTAAATCAAATTTTAATCAAATGAATAATTGAACATTTAAATGCAATTCAATTATTTAAGAATGAAAATTGTTTTAAATCTAATTCTGTGTCTCATGTGGACGTGGATTTAACCTGGAAAGCAAACTTACGTCCATTTCGTCAACTTCCGTCCACTTAATTTCCCTTGGGGTTGGTTTCTATTTTGGAAATGTAATTCAAACTTTCCTAAAAAATGTAGGTTCACGTTTCACTCGAACTGTAATTAATGTTTATTTTTATCTTGTTTTTCAAAGAAATTTCTATTCAATCTTGAATGTAATTATGCTCTTTGATCATCATCAAAAAATTTTTGCTTAGTAAAACATTTTGCAATATTAAAAATGATTTACATTTAATGGAAATTTTTCCCAAGGGCTTTTGTAATATCATTGACATAGACGTTTTAAATGGAAACAAGATGGCACATTTTAAATGCACTTTCGTGCACTCTAAATTGTAAAGTTTGTTAAAATGTTTTGTCATAATTTGGTTGTTTATACAAAGATTGTGTGGATGTATAGGTGTGTTATTGAGTGGCTTGCCCCTGAGATCAGTACTTGGTCGATTACTTTTCCTGATTTTTGTCAACCGTTTGGCCTCGAGTGTCTTCTGAGTTTTCTTTGTTTACGGATGATTTGAATTATAATCACTGGATGAGGAATTATAATCACTGAAAGAGGAATTATTATCACTGGATGATGAATAGTATGGAAAAAAAGTCCTTTTTTCTAATGCAGATACTAAATAATATTCAGCCATCAAAAAGTTCCTCATGTCTTCCAATAATTCATTGTGAGAAAATATATATTTTAACGTTCTTCATTTAATTATTTATATTAGTCGGTAGGTAAGAATATCCCAAACGCTATAATCCTGAATTCGTTTTGATTGGCATTAACATCATAAATAAGAATACATTTAATTAGCTTATTTGTATGATAAATTAAATAGAGTTGCGTTCAGAGTTTTTTGTTTATTGTAGTTTGATGTATTATGTCGTTTATTTGAAGACGTTGAATTCATTTGTTTCTTCTTGATTATACTTCAACTCTATCAAGGAACTAGAACGGATTAACTTTTCATTGGATTATTCATTTTCGAGTGTGAAGTCTACATTGAACAATGCTATTATATGTTTGCCTCAGAAAATGTTCAGAAATATTATTAGTTTACGCCTTTATTTGAGCAATTAAAATAGCTAAATGTGGTTATCTTTTCGTCGTCGTTTTTACTGCAATATTCGACACACAATTATTTGTTGCTTAAAATTTATACCATTAAGAGTACTTTTCCAAAAAACAAAAGTTTTAACCAAAAAATAATACGTTCTTAATTGATTTTTTTCCAAAAAGGGAGTTGTTTTTGTTTTCTAAATGGCCACACCTGGCTCTTATGACCTAAGTGAAACACTAAATAAACTTTTTTTTTGCATTCCACATTTAAAAAAAATACAAACTTATCTTTTTCAATTGGATGAACTCAGAAGTGTGACGAGAAGACCACCCTATAAAATGACAGGAGATGAATGAAGAAAATCAGAAATGCACATGGACCCCAAAGGCGATGAAGTCATTACAATCATCTGTTGTTATAATACAGATCCGAACTTGAATACATTTTTAAGCTTCTTACATAGCTATATTTTAACATACTTAATGTTCAAATATACTGTAGAACACTAATCGGAAATTTTTATCTCTATAATTGATGCAATTTTTGGATTTTGTTCATATTTGTCAGTACATAATTTATTTACTCTCTGAAAATGTTTTACTTTTGCTCCTGAAAGAAAAATTATTTGGTTGTCATATAAGCTATGAAAAATGCGTTTTTTGGTTTTACTTCAATGTTTATGGATTTCTGTTTAAAGTTCATGTAATTAAGAGTTTAGTACTGATGTTTTTTGGTCTGGCTGTCTCATTTAAGTGCCCTGTTCAGGATTTTTATTCACTTAACCAGATGTTTGTTTTCTTTTAGTGCATTTTCTAAGGGTGAACTATCCTTTGGTTATGTATTTCACAATCTATATTAATAGATTTTTATTTTGATAGTATGAATATATAAATAAAAAAACAAAAGCCGGAATTCTCATAAAATTTCATTAACTAATAAATAAAATTTTTATCACATATTACGCTTTAGAATAAATTTTCAAATAATATACAAAACGAATTTAAAATTTTGCTTTTAATTGAGTTTTAAATTTTCATTTTTATAGTTTCTGTCAGATTGAAAATTCATGGAATCATTTTATGAACTTTTTTTCAAATAAAATCTAATTACATTTCAACGTTTCCCTTTTAAATTATTTTAGTAATTTAAATTTACTTCACTTTTGCTTACAATAAATATTTTTATACATTTTATTGTTTATACTTTGTTTACATTTTGTTGTCCAGAGAAAAAACTGACCCAATTTAACAATCTTATGTTTGATATTTTATTGAGATGAAAAGCTCTCTATAAGTTTTATATTTCTGTCGTCGTCCTCAACTACATCCAGAAATAAATTAGCATTACACAGCTTTATTTCAAGACTTATAGAGAACTTTAATTAATAAAGATTGTCTTATAACCCTTTCAGCCAATTTTGTCAAAAAATATTTTTTCTGTTCAAACGTTAACATTATGGAGGTATGTACAGTATAAAACATTCATTGTTACTGTAATTATTTTGGAGTAAGAGTTTGAAGTTTTTTTTTATGAAGAATTACAGAAATCTTGTTGAATAAAAATTGTCTGTTATGACAAATTGAAAAATACTGTAAAAAATATTTTTTTTAGTTTAACAAAAATTGTTTATTAGGGATTTTCAACCAATACTACTACATTGAATAATTTTTTCATAACTTATAAATAACAGAATGTTTATTTATTTTATGCTAGAATAACGGTCAATATTTGACCTTATTACTCAACTGAAACTAATATTTGTTCCTTACGTTGAAGATACGTTGAAAGTTTTCTTTAAAATAATTTATGTTCATAAAATTGGTTTCTATATTTGCGTATTCTCAATGTCAATTCACACCACCCAGCCACAATGTTAAAGATCTGAGTGAACAAAAGTAGCATGAAACCATTTCGTGAGAAATGTTTTCCTTGTAGTGAAACTAATGAAATTAAGACGATGTAAATATTGCATCTGTCAGTATGAAATAAATATGGAACAGGACCGAGTGCGAGTGTAACTATGCCTAGGATTCCATTTCCATTTCGTTGCATAGTCAAACGGAACTCCACATTTGCACACTCGTGTAATAAATTTTTCCCTTCCAAATAAATAGGCCAAATATTTCTATCGCAATGGAGAAACATGGATTTTTGTGCATATAGAATAGGATACTTTTTGCTGTGAACAAATCTCGTCTCGATCCTTATTTTGTTTTTGTTGTTGCACAACAGTATTCGTGCAGGTTATTTGGATATTTTTGTTTTGTAGCTATTTCGTTCCAAAGGTAAATTCAGAAAAAATAAGTTTTTAAATCTTAAAACCTTTTTTAATGTCTTCTGAAACCATATTAATGATTTAATACTGTTTAATTATTTTTTATTTGGTTATTGCAAATATGATCTTATATTATAAGATTATTATAACAAATAATGACATTCACAATTTTACGTCATGTAAATACAATATGTCATAATTATATTTATTTAATTCGTATGTAAACGTAAAATGCATTGTGCATAAACAATTCTGTAGAAATATGTTGATTTCTTGCTATAAATATAGTTTTTATTTGTTCATTTACAATAAACTGTTTGTTTAATTATAATAACAATTTGTTTGTTTGTTTTTTTATAATGATAAATTTTTTCCTCTTTAATTTGTTTGTATCAATTAAATAATTGTTGTTTCGTTTGTTTGTTTGTTATTGGTTTTTCATTTCATTTTTCATTAATTTAATTATTTTTCAGTTTTATGATTATTTCATTCAACTCTTCATTAATTGGGTAAATAGATTTTCAAGTACAATGAAACTTTTTTAGTTATTTAATAATTAATCAAACCACAAAATAATTTTCCTGCTCATGAAAGTAAAACTTTTTTGTCTTTTGCAGTTGGTGGGCGGAGAATTCGACATGGAGCTGAACTTCGTGATCCAGGACGCCCACAATCTGCGACACATGCTCGAGCTGCTGGATCACTGTCCACCGCCGTTACAGGTCAGTAATGGAGATGGATAGTAGTTAATCAGAGATAGTGTGAGGCAGTATAGTCTAATAATAATTTGTTCTATTTTTTTTCTAAACAAAAACTTGACTTGTATAACACATTTGTATTCTTAAATGCAAATCACTTCTAGCTTTAAAATTTCAGCCAAACTTCTATAATGAACCTCAGTTCAACAGGGCATAAAAACTAATTTTCAAAATTGTATTTAAAAAACACATATTTTTAACTCTATATATTTAACAAAAATAGTTGAAATCTTTATTATTAGTCCAGTCCCAGTTTTGCTACACAGACTGTATGTTGTATCATCCTAGCTAGTGATTGACCATTTAGCGTTCAATGTCAATAAGTTCCTTCAAACACTTAAATTAACCATTTCATTTAACCACAAAGATAAACTATATTATGGAAATACCAGAAATCTAGTATTTTTCTCTGAAAGAGAAACAAATAGTGTAGGTCATACCCTTTTTTAGATCGAAAAATTACTAGATGGCAACACAACATAAGATTTACAATTGATGTTTTGTAATTTAAATTGGTAGGGTTTAAATGAAAACAACGATGACTTATTTGTATAGTATTACGTTGTTTGACTATTTGATAAAAAAAAATTGTATCCTTTAATAATGAAATGTTTTTAAAAATGTACTAAAATGAGAACACATACATAATATGTTGAATTTGAGAAAATGTTTGTCGAGATTTACTGATTTTCCGAGGAGGGTCTTGTGAAGAAAAGACAGTGGAGTTGCCAGTGGCTTAATCAATGATATAAAACGTGAAACACAAAATGTGAAATCATATTTGAAACATTTTGAAAATATTTTCTCTCCCTTCGTTGAGGTGAACAAATCAGAAAGGAAAATGTTTGAAAAATATTTTCTTTTCTGAATAAATTTAATTCTGTATTTTTGGCTTCATAATTTATTCCTGTTTAGCAACCTTATTACGTGGAAAATTAAGTTTTTAATTCTATAAATCCGATTAGCAGTTTTATCTGCTTCTAGTAATTTTATGTTTGCTTTTCCTTCCTTTTTGTAATCTTTTTAGATGGAATACTAATAATTGGTTCATTAACTTGTTGGTTTTACTTATTGACTAGATCAATTGAGGCTGGTTTTTCAAACCTAGCTTAACAATATAGTTAACTTTATTTTGAGAATAAGCATCTATTATCTTAATTTAAATAAGCATATATTATCTTGATTGCAGTTTTCTATTTTCAATCACATTGGGTTAAATTATGATTGTTTGAAACAATGTTTGTAAATAATTATTAAAAAAAACTTCAAATTTTTAACTTAGGCAGCAACCAGAAAAAACAAATAATTTGTAATAAAAATTGAAACAAATAAATTGGTATAACAGATAAGTTAGCTGCCTCTGTAAAAATAGTTCAGGATTATTAGTGAAAATTATAGTTAAATAATATTAGTTTGTTTGCTACTGTAATCTCTATTTAGCAAAAGCAATATAACCTGAAATGTAAAAATTTAGTTTTTACTTATATTTACAATTGTTTTTTTTGTAAAGTTTTGATAAAACAATGGATTCTGTATGCCTTCAAAAATGCACTGCTGTTAAAAATGAAAATGAATTTTACATTCCAAACATATTGTGTTACACTTTCTAATATTTTTGTTTTAAATTTGGCGAAGGTTTCAACAAAAATAGAAAAAACTGTCTCGAATTTTATTCATTTGAAAGGGTTTCCATTTGTTGTTGTGGTGGTGGTGGTAGAAATGGTTTAAATAAACTAGTATCCACAGTTTACCATGGCGCAGGCTTGACCACCACTTAAACTTTTATGACCTTGACAGCCTGGCAAGAAGTTGGCACAGTAGGGTGCGCATTTAGATTGAGTAGTAATGAATAAGTTCGATAATGAAGCGTTCTAGAGAGACCATTGAATATTCTAGAGGCCTTGTACAAGGGTGTATGCAGTTGTGAAAATAGTTCAATGGTCGAAAGTTTGTTCAAATTGAAATGAAGTTGTACAAATGTTTAGTGTTTGTTATATTAATTAAATAATATGTTGGCTATGAAGTGACAATTTATTTATGACAAAGCAAGTAATTAAAATAACAATTAGTGAATAGCTTCAGCTCTTTTGAACTCGCAAATGTTTGATCGTTCCTTAAAATTATTGTTTTAATTCATTTGGCTAGGGTTGAAAGTTCGTTTAGGGTTGATGGAATGTTTGTTTTATTTAAGCTGTGTCTGAAAGACCTGCTTCTATAACCACGATTTTTCTTCGAAAGTTTAGAGATAAGCTTATTCGAAACAAATGAAAGCTAAATATTTATATAATTTTACAAAACTTTTAATGCGCAGTATTTCATCGTGTTTGTTTTTTATAAGTTAGTAGATTAAACTGTTTTCAATAAATTTAAATTATTATAATATGTTCATAAAATAAAGATGTTTTTTATTACAATTGGATTTAGTTTGGTGATTTTGTTTGCCAAAGCTAGAAATCAATTTTTAGTGTACTGATTGTTACAGACTCAAAACCATAATTATTTTTTAATTCGGTAGTTTTTGTGAAACATTTGAAGATTTACTGTTTCAATAATCCATTCCATTATTTGTTGGCTTATACCTGTTTTATAAAAGCCCCAGTATTATTATATTATTATTATGTCCTTACAAAATAAACCCATAAAGCTACAACATTCTTGTTAGAGCACGCATCTCCTTATTAGGCTGCGACAAACAACCTCTATAAACGACTGTTGATTGTTGGGGTAGATGCAGATGCGGCTTTTTCAGCACTTAGCAAATGTTTGACAAAAATATGTTTTTAGTTTTTGTTTCACAGATTTTTTATTGAACAGGAATTTGTCTTTATATATAATTCGGAACAATATTACCCGGAATAATTTTTTTGTAAAATGAATATTTATTGAAATAATAGGTTTTTTAATCTTGGCTAACCACAACTTAGTAGAGTTATGAAACTGTATTTTCTTTGGTTTTGTAAATGATGGTATAGAAACACAAAGCCATTTATTTGAATTTCATCCTAACCATTTATATTATATATACACGGCTATAACTTTGTACTATGTAAAAGTATTGCATGTATGTTCTTTAGTGAATGCCATTAATTGCCTACTTTTATAATCGTGATACCAAAACGAGCTTAGTTGTGGTTCACCTCTGTGAAGATTTATTAATGTCCTTAACCATGTAAATTAGCCACCATTTCTAATCCTTGTTTCCACAGGCGGAGATCTGGTCGGTGTTCATCGCCATCTTGCGCAAGAGTGTTCGCAATCTTCAGGCGTGCACCGAAGTGGCGCTCATCACACACGTGCTCGCACGCCTCGCCACCGCCGACAACGTCGTAGCTGGTCAGTGTTTTTTTTATTATGTCAATTTTTTTTATTTATTTTTTGTTTTCAAGTTTAATTTCATCGTAAATTTAAGTGGCTTGTAGTCTAATAAGATCGGGGGACAGCACAATTTGAAAATTAGACGTGAATGAGGAAAATTGTACATTAGCTGAAATTATGTTTGTTCTTCTGCCTAGTGTAATTGATTCATAAATTCTTTGAATAAAACTCAAAAAATGCAATTGAAAGAAAGGAGTGGGTTCGTGAAGGAATAAATGAGTGAACGAGAGAGAGAGAGAAGGTAAGGAAGTTAATTAAACATTTCACTGCCTTGAATAATACGGAAATCACGTTTCTAGATTCGTTTAGCAAAGACAATCCATGAACGTTTTGGATTTTATTTAGTTTTGTGTAGTCTATTATTTTGTGAGTTTTTGTTATCTTGGTATTTTAAAGTGTGTTATTCTTTGTTCTGTTTGTATAGAAAGCGAAAAATTTTGTTCAAGATATCATGGAAACAAAACATGATTTCTAAGCATGATTAATTATTGATTCTACCTTCATATTCTAAATTTGTTCCCAAACATTTAATTATAATGGTAAATAAATAAATAACTTTATAACAACAGGCTTCAACAAAAAACGGCCACCCACACGCACAATGGCAGCATCATTAGATATATCCCAAAGTAATCGCTACCATACACCCTACACAAGCTCGTATACAATCTCTACAACACCATCCTCAAATTTTCATCAATTATATTAAGGGATGCAAATAATAACCCAACTCAACAATCAAAAATATACAAAGATAACCATCAACAGGAATACCCCAAGTAGGAGTATTATAACCAACACTCCAGGATGTATATATCAGACCTACCAGAACCACCACAACAACATACATATATATATATACATACGCAGATGGCGTTTTGCATTATCCTCCCACGCAACCAACTAATTGTCGCACAACAAAAACTACCCTACCTGAAACAAATACACAACTGGACAACAAACCACTCGTACTAAATGCCAATAAAACTAACACCACCCTTTTCACCCTAGGCCCAGCTGAATACAGTAACATATTACATTTAGCAACACCCAGCTACTCACAGTCAAAGAACTAAAACCATGAGGCTCACATTTGCCACAAGCTCACCTTCTCTAAATACAAAACAGTAACACCATATACATGCCTAAAACCCTCACTACCACAGACAGGCGGAAAACCAAAGAAACTACTCACCACATACAAAACATAACCAGACCCATTTTATAATACACTAACGCTATCTGGTCACCTATCACATTACCTACACACATTAATAAACAATACACAAAACAGCACTGAGAGAAATAACGCCTATACGAAGAATACAAAATCAATCGCATCAAAACTCATCTACAATTGCATACCTTCCAATTAAGACAAACTGCACAATATCCAAATCACCCACTCCACACCCTTACACAAACAGACCCCGGACACATGAAACTAACAGTTTTCGACAATAACAATAACTGGACCATCAACATGGATATAAGACATACAAAACAATAAACTTGTACATTCACATAATCACGAACGACACAGCAAAATCCTCAATAGATCAGCACCAAACATAAAAAAACAGACGCAAAACACTGACAAAACTCTGAAGAGACAAATCTCCGCATCTTAAAAAATAGCTTTCGACACACACCCAACACCAAACTGCCTGCTTTGCCTTACACCACACCGACAACACCATACACCTATTTGCATGCTCGCATGTGCGGTCATACGTGGCCCTGGAGGCTCTCAGGACATACCCGGTGAGAGTGGCTGTTCTGCTGGCCCACTGGTCGAACCTCTATCTTATATGTCGAAGAAGGAATGAGGTCTACAACAACAACATACTATTGCTAAAATTACTGTTGTTTTGACCAAATAAAAATCTTTGAGAATGCTCTTGAAGAAAATAATTATGTATTTCAACTTTTGAGGTTTTTTTTTAAATCAACCACCCAGTATTTAAAAAAAAAATTCACAAATCACGAAGCTACATGCCATTTGTCTGACAATAATTACAGTTTTTATATAGAGTCGACATTATTCAATAATTACTCTTAATCGCGACACATTCAACCCTATTCTTACCTACATAAAACTATACATACTCTAAGGATATGCAGGCGCCATATGGCGCTTCCTTCAAGCCGGGGGAAGCTTAGCATATAGGATTTTAAGGGAGTTCAGTCACGTTTAAGTTCCAAATGAAATCAATAACCTGAGAGTGGACTACATATTCACTAGGCCATTTGCTCCTTATCCCTTTAGTTCATACATAAAAACGTAATGGCTAGTGACTAAATCCAGAATGTCATTTCTAAATATTTAGAAATTTGGTAGATATTTAAAAAAAATGCACGTGTCATTGAGGCCAAGCTACACCAAATACATTAATAAATTTTGTATAATCACGACAAAGTATTGATTTATCTTGAAGCCTAGAAAAAGCCTTCATCAGTTGACTTGATTAATCTTTGTATGAAATGAAAACAGAAAGGTTTCCATTACTCCTTCGAAGTCAATTTGTCGGGAAATCGATGCGAGAACAATTTTTTATTCTTGTCACCAGAAAAGCAATTCGTTGAATCTTGGCAAGAAACCCATTTTGGTCATTAACGACACTTTCAACTGTTTTCGGGAATTTATTGCTCCGGTGTTGAAGTGTCTTTTGCTCTGCGTTGTGGTCATCTAGAAGCTCCGATATTCAAATGTCTTTTGCTCTGTGTTGTGGTCATCTAGAAAAAAGGTCGGATAGAGACTGAAGAGGTAAGCGAAAAAAAGGAAAGAGAAAGTGGAAGGGGAAGATATTGTCACATATTTTCTGCCTAATTTTATCAATGCATTCAAAATTCGAAAACAACTTTTGTATTTATCAAAACAAAACCATTATATATTTCTTTATTAACGAATGGTAAATAGAAGAACTGTTTTATTTTCGTTTGAGGTATAATTATATATTTTTTTTATTAACGAATGGTAAATAGAAGAATATTTTTGTTTTTTGTTTTCATTTAATGTATAATTATATATTTTTTTTATTAACGAATGGTAAATAAAAAAACATTTTTATTTTTTATTTTCGTTTGAGGTATAATTATATATTTGTTTATTAACGAATAGTAAATAGAAGAACATTTTTATTTTTATTTAAGGTATACTTATATATTTCTTTATTAACGAATGGTAAATAGAACATTTTTATTTTTTATTTTCATTTGAGGTATAATTATATATTTGTTTATTAACGAATGGTAAATGGAAGAACAGTTTTTATTTTAATATTGTGGAGTAAACTTTTATGTATTTCTTATAAAATGTAAAACGAGTTCATGTTGTCTTGGCAGAACAGCTAGTGTGAATATAATAAATTGTTTTTTATTTGGTTTTATTGAATTTTTTAAAATTAGTTAAAATATTTTTCATATGTTTATATTTATTATACAGATAAATTATTAATATTTACAAGTTTGTTATGAGTTCTACCTGAACCTATAAATTGAATATTTCTATAATATCAGAAACTTAACAATATTTATAAGTGTGATGCCTTTAAGGCATAGTGTGTTGGGAAATTAGAAAAAACGTGTCACAAATTTTTTTTAACCTAAAATTTAAAATTTATAGTTAGGATTATAGTTAGTCAATCTACTTTTTATAAACCATTTTTCATTGTTTTCAAAATGTATTGTATTTTTTCCAAGTTATTTTTTTTATTTGTGTTTATTCATGTACCTCTAGGCCTGCTATTTATATATAGCATATAGGTTGAAACGGTTTCATTTTTAAGCAAGTTTATTAAAAATGTTTTATACTATTTCACTACTGGTCTATTAACTAACAAACAGATATTACCATTACAAAAAGAATTGAAATTCATCAAAACAAGTCAAAACTGCATTATCATAGTCTCCCACTTTATAGCTTATTTTTAATTTACATCTTCCTTCATTGACGATACATTGCCTGGATGTGCATTGTTCTTCTGTTTAATACCTCGTCATAACTAGTGTAAAAGTCTATACCAGTGGTTCCCAACCGCCGTGCCGCAAAGCGATAGCGTGGCGTACAGCGAGGGGCAGCATACGGCGGGCTGCAGCGTATAGCAAGGGTCGGAGTCGTCCTTGTCTATTTTCTTGGGTGGGAAGGGTCCTCCATAGTAAGAGCCTGGCGTCGTCCTCTTCAAAAGCTCTGGGCGGCAAGAGTCCAGCGTCGTCTGTGTCAGAGCTGGTGAGAAAGGTCCGTCAGCCTGCAGGAATTTGTCAGGGTTCATGAGGGAGACTCGGAGCGTAAATCTAACGCTATTTCCGTGTTAATGAGTGCCTCACATTCTAAAATAAACCTTCATTAATCCTTAACCACTCATTTACGCACTAATTAGTGAGGAATAAAACTTTCTTAGAATATCAAAACATATATAAAATTATTAAAATAACAATGAAATATTCAACGAATGAGGTTCTGAAAAGTGACTCCTTTTCCCGATTTACGCCCTGGGGAGACTAGTATTCTAGGCAAGAGCAGGCAGTCAGTATTAGAATACTGTTCAAAAGCAGAACTCCCATTTGTTCGTTAATAGCAGGTGCTACTAACTACCCTAAGAAAGAAAAAAGAAAAATAGCTTCGTTGGAAAAAGGAAAAATAAAAGTGCCTTTATTTTTGAGGCGTTCATTTATTAATAAACCCCTAGAATCTTTTCATTATTCTTTTTCTCTGGGCCTACCACTGTTTGTTCCCTGGTACCTCGTTCACCACTGTCCGATCATTGGCTGTTGTTGTCAGGCAAAGTCCAATCATTGGCCGTTGTTGTCTGACAAAGTCCAATCACTGGCCGTTGTTGTCAGGCGAAGTCCAATCAGAAATGAGAAATCAACAGCTCTACTGTAGACCTCGAGTATTTTGTTCCATATTTATTTCTCTAAACATTAAAGTTATTCCAAAGAACAGAGAAGATAAGGCTATTACTGTTGATTCAATTAATTGGCTGATAAAAACTGTCTCTGTAAATATTTATGTCAGAACAAGATATCTCTTTTCAATCAATCTCTCTTCAGTTTGGTCACTGCTATGGAGGCATTCATGTGTATTTTTGAGCGTCTAGTTGGTTTTGATAGATAACTTATTTAAAGTTATTTTCCAGCTCTATATCAAGATTCATTTCATTAGTACACAGATATTATTTAAAAGTTGTACCATGGTTGGGAAAGTTATCTTATCATATCATAATCCGAAATAAGTTTATTCTGTAAACATGACAGGTATGATAGAAACAGGTTTTTATCCAAGAGTTTAATCAACGACTAAATTTTTTTTCAATATTTTTAGCAAGTTTATCGCATGTGGGGAAATTTCTAATTATACTTTTTCCATAAATGTCAATTATTTGACGTTTTACATCTAAATTTGCAAACTAAAATGTATTCATTAATATTTGATTTAGCTACGCTGAGTTTTTTGTTAACAAATTATTGAAAATAAATAAAGTTTTTATTTTATTCATTTCTTCAATAATAATTATCAACACACAGACACATTAAATGCTTGCTAGACAAACAGTTGTAACCTTGGTTCTGTGCACACTGGTGTAAAGTGATGGCATATTTAAAGATTAATTTTGATGCTACGTAGCTGCAATGTAAAGCAATGGGCAGTTGACAACAAGTATTACGATCACTTAGATTGGTTTGAAGTGCAGATTTATTAATGTTTGATGATAAATTGCATCAAAAAATAGTGCATCGCCACTTGAAAAGACATTAGTTTACCGCTGAATGTTTCAGCAAAGCTCCCATGGAATTTGACAGAATGATGATGGTCTTGTCGATAATTTGTCTGTTTTTTCGTTCACATCTACCATTGATTTGACCAAATTTTTCAAAACCTATTTGACTTTTTATCAATCGGAGTAACACTATTTTGATGACTTAACTTACACGTTGCTCAAATATAGTATAGTGCAAGGCTCGTTTTTGATGGCATGGTTGAGTTTGTTGAACGTTATAGCTTACCAGTAAAATCTCACATGCTAGTCACCCTATGGTGTGGGTAGTAGCATTAAGGTTACTAAGTGAAGCGGGACAGAGCTTGACCAACTACAATTCGGTCCGCTATATAAATTTATTATAATCTTCTAATTTATATTTGAACTTCAACGTTCGATGAAAACAATTTAGTGAAAATGTTTATCGAAATTATTGGCTGTTAAATAAAAACTAAATAGTTTGAATAAATGTAAGTTTGTTAAAAAATGTAACCATTCATTGATTCACATTTTTCGAATAGAAATGGAGTTTGTTTAACATAGAAATGTTTTATTTGATTAGATTTTGTTTTATTTTGTATAGTTTACTACTGGGTTGGTCATTCCGTACTGGTGATATGCGAGTGGTTCTTGCATTGAAATGAAAACAAAATAAATTTTGCTAACGTTTTTTTTTTCATTTTCCTTGATTTCAGCCTTTTTTTGTTGTCAAAACGGTTTTTTTTTGCAACCTAGACTAACATCAATGCACGATGTCATAAACAACTTGAATTACTAATATTTTGTTGTTGATTGTTATAACAAAACAATTGTGTGATTATTATTAGAGTTCGAATATTTTTATTATGTAATTAATTTTGTGGGAACTAATAAAGTAAATAACTTCAATTCTGAATAATGTCTGTCTGGTGAAACAGCATATGTGTAATTGCCATAAACTCAACCTGCAAATGTATTCTTTCTTCTTCCTTGAATATACGTTATTTCTTCTATTTTCCTACAGTGTTTATTCTGTGGATATTTATTTGCAAATTAATTCAGATGTTACATTTGACAAAGAAAATAGCATTTAGATTTTCTGCTTTATTGGCCAAACTTATTAAATAGTTTATATCCTTCATGTATGTATCTTTCTAATTAAAATGGAATTAAAAAACATTTTGATGATGTATTAAATAAGTAAAAACGACTTCACTAAATTATATATTTTTACGCTTCATAAAAATGTATGAAATGTACAAAACAATAAATTTTGCATTGTAAAAAAATCATTTTAGTTTGAAAAATTAAGCCACAAGAACATTTATTTAAGAAATTAAGAAAATGTACATAAAGCAAGTTGTATTGAATGATTATTTCTTACTTTATCTTGAACATATTTCTAAAAACAAAGAATGGAAACGTTGGTTAAATCTCTTTCTTGGAAATTCACTAACAATAAAAAGTGAATTATAGAAGCTGAACTTCTAGTCATAGCTTCGAACTTATATAAATCCTTTTTTTTTAATTTTTCAAAATAACAATTACAAATTATTTTCATACTTCGATTAACAATATTTTTGTTTAGAAATTTCTACATTGCTATTTTTATGAAAACAAAATATCGATGTGCTATTTTTTTCTACTGGAAAATAATTTAGTTATGTGTTAAAATCACTTTCTGTTTGTTCTTGTTTGTTTAATTATTATGAATTAAAAAATTGCAAGCTGTTCAAGCAAAACGGTATCACCTTCTATTTTCTCATAGTTGTAATTAATTATTATGAAGTATTCATGGCAAGCTATTATATTTAATCAAAACAACATAAAATTAATGTTTATTTTAAAAAAAATATGTATTGGAACCACCTTATTACAATCTGTGGACGAACAAAGATAAAATTTTTTTGAATGAAAGGTTTCCAAGTGATTTCATGGAATTATTCTCAAATCAGAATCACCAGATTTTTCTCCATAATTCATATAGTCAGTTGAACGTGATGAGAATAGATTAAAAGTGTAATTATTATTGTTGTTTGTTATCTTTATCAATGGTTGAAACAGTTATTCTTAGTATTATAACTTATTATTTTGATAAATCATTATTATTATTATTATTTTTGTTATTAACCTTATCAATGGTTGAAATAGTATTATAATTATTATTTTTATTGTCATTATTATTATGTTTATTATTTCTGTTATTATTATTATTATTATTTTGATTATTATTGTTATTTTGATTATTACTATTATTTTGATTATTATTATTATTATTACTTTTGTTATCATTATCAATGGTTGAAACAGTTATTCTTAGTATTGTAATTATTATTATTTTTATAATAATTTTTATTATTATTTTTGTTATTAACAAATAGTTATTCTAAGTATTATACTTATTATTGTTTTTATTGTTATTTTTATTATTATCTTCATTATTTCTGTTTTTGTTGTTATTATTTTGGCTATTACTATTATTTTGAATATTATTATTGTTTATTATAATTATTATTTTTGTTATTATTTTTGTTATCATTATCAATGGTTGAAATAGTTAGCCTATTCTTAGTATTATAATTATTATTATTTGTATATTTTTTAAAATTATTATTATTTTATTATTTGTATTATTATTTATTATTTTTATTTTTGTTATTATCATTATCAGTGGTTGTACTATCACTTAATATTATTTTTATCGAGTGACGTCATCGTCGTTTGCACCTAGAAATAAATTAGTGTTGATTAAACAAGAGATATTATCAATTTGTCAAAAATTATCTGATTACAATTTCTACAAAATGATATTTCGGAGGAATCAATTTCTGAGAATGACATTTTGCTAAAAGTATATTTCGCCAAATGTAATTTCACAGAAAACAATTCCACAAATTGACATTTATGAGAAAGCAAGTTTTGTAATAAATTATAAATATTAAATATTGCATTTATAGAAATATAAATCTGCCGAGTTGCTTTCTTCGAAATATAAATATTGACGAACTGTTTTCTCAGAAATATCATTTTAGCGAATTGCTTCCTCCGAAATGTCAGTTTAGCATTGAATCTAACAAAATGTGTTACTTAGAAATTGATTCCTCCGAAAATGGCCGCTCAAATTTCGTCTGCTAGCTTAAATCATTTATTTTTTAATTTACCTTGAACATTTAATTTTTTGTTCAATTTATTTAATTTTTATTTGTCATTTAATCAAGTAACTTAATTATTTATTAAATATTTCGATAAAAACACAGTTACGGCATTGATAATTTTTTGGCAAAAGCGTTAAGTTTTTTATTTGAGGAGGAATAGATAATTTTCTTGAACAAAAGTTGTTTATACTGTAATGACCATCCAACCAATATTAGCAGGAATAATTTTTTTCATACAATGAATATTTATCGAATTATAGCCAAAAATATAATGTTTACTTCACGCGAGATATCTGGTCATCTATGGCTAGTTATAATTGTTGTTCTTTATTATCATTATGATTTTTATAACTGACATATAACTGATTTATGTTGTCTCCCTTATGTTATGTTGTAATTAGTCCAAAAGTAGTTAAGAAGTTAAACTATAGTAACATTGGTACAGTGGCCGACGTTGAAGGTTTGTGACTTTAGTCAAAGTCTCTACTTGTATTACTTGATATTAATTGAGCTGAATAATTTGTTATAAACACTATTCACTGAATATGGATCCCATTATAATGATAATGCAAAGGTTTTCGATGACGAAAATCTTTATTTTTTCTAAACATAAATTAATTAAATGATGGATAACCTTTTCAACTTTAATAATTTAAATAAAGTTGACTAACTAGCAACTCAGCGTCGTAGCCTGGGGAGTTATAAAATGTGAGAATGGTTTCATAATAAAACAGTTAAAAGTTATTAGAATAACAATTGCTCAAAATCAATTGAACATTTCAAATCAAATTTTGAAGTTCTTAAAAATATTAAAAATAAAAAAAACATTTGAAATCAGAAGCAGATCTTCTCTCTTTGTCGTTCGGTCACAAGCCTTCAATGTCACTTTAAAATATTACTCGGTCCGAAAAACATATACAACCATTATATGCAATTAATTCAAATGGTCAAAATCTGCCATATTTTGGGAGAAACGAAAGTAAGAAGAAAATGAATACAGGCAAAGATCAATCAATATGCAATGGTGAAAAGATTCCCAACTTTTCGAAAAGTTATTTACATTATTGATGTGGTAAATCATCACTAATATACATTCGTGCGTATGATGAACTAATATTAAACATTAATTAAATATGGTGTTCGGATGTCATGTCAAGTGAATAAATACATCAATAATTAATATCTCTTAATAAACTGAACTTGGATTCATGGAATGTGTAATAACTATCTTATAATTAATTATATTCAACAAACGCTATTCTGTTTTATCAACGAGAATTTTACGATTGCCACTTATAAATATTTTATTTTATTTTATTGAAAAATGTTTATTATGACCATCCAATTTTTTATCGAGCGTGCCATGCCATTTATTTTTCCGTCGTCTTCGTTGTCGTCGTCTGCACCTGGAAAACAATTCGCATCAAACAGATTTTTTAAGTAGTACAGAGAACTTTCATAATCAAAGTTGTTTGTCTTAACCTTCCAGCTAATTTCTTCAAATATAATTTTTTTAAATTAACATTTACGGAGTTATAGCCAAAAAAACCTTATTCTTAACTCTAAAACGTTTTGAGCAAAAGTTTAATGTTTATTTTATTTGAAGAGTTACAGAAAGTTTTCTTGAACAAAAGTTGTTTGTTATGACCATTTAAAAAATATTGTCAAAAGTATTTTTTTTGAAAGTTAGTATTTATGGAGTATAGGCAAAACACAGAATTTGTGGAAATAGCCTAATTTTCACCAAAAAATTAAAGTTTTATTTTTTTATTTGAAGAGTCACAGAAAATTTTGTTGAGGAAAAGTTGTTTACAATAACCATCTAACCAACACCATCGGAAGTATTTTTTCCCAAAAATTAACATTTACTGAGTTATAGCCAAAAAACCCTCCTTTTTAACTAAAACATTTTAAACAAAAGTTTAAAGTTTTTTTTTCAAGAGTTACAAAAGATTTTATTTAAGAAAAGTCGTTTATTATGATCATCCAATCATAATTTCCACGAGTATTTTTTTTAAAAACCCACCTTCAAATAGTTGTAGCCGAAGACCGAGTTTTTTAACTCGGTTGACCAAAAGTTTTAGGTTTTTATTTATTTTGCTGAACAAAATTTGTTTATAATGACCATCTAAATGGATAATTTTTTTCATATAATAAGTATTTATTGAATTATAGCCTAAAATACAATGTTTGCTTACTTCATGCGAGAATGTCGGTCATCTATGGCTAGTTTCTTCAAAAACCTACCTTTAAAAAGTTATAACCAAAAACAGTTTTTAGTTCTGAAAATGTTTGAGCAAAGGTTTAAAGTTTTAAATCTGAAGAATTTGTTATGACCATTTGACAAATATTCAGGAGTAATGTTTTTGGAACAAAAAATATCTATGGAGTTAAAGTCAAAAAACAAAAGTTGTGGATAGAGCCTATCTTTCAGCAAAAATTTCAAGTTTTATTTGAAGATTTACATAAAATTTTGTTGAAGAAAAGTTGATATTAATATATTAATCGGTAAACCAATACCACCAGGAGTGTTTTTTGTAAAAAATTAACAATTACAGATCTTTAGCCAGAAACTCTCATTTTCTAACTAAAATTAGAGGAGTAACATAATATTTTGTTTAACAAAATTTGTTTATATTGTCCATCCAACCAATAAATATTTATCGAATTATAACCAAAAATAAAATTTTGCTAACTCCATGCGAGATTGCCGGTCATCTATGGCTAGTTTTATTAAAATGATTGTTTTTTTTGTCGAGAAAATGAAATGTATTCCTTATTAGTTTATACTTTTGGTGGTGATAGTAAATTGAGCCTCATAACAGAAACAACCAGTTCTGTAAAGTGAAGCAATACAAATTAGTCTGTCAAAACAATAACCAAAATCTAATTTTTAAGTGAATAACGTTGTAACAGTTGTATATTTAGCCTAAAAATTTAGATAACTTTTTAAAAGGTATTTTAACTGACTGAGAAGAATGTGATGAAGTGTATTGGAACTCACTGATGATGATAAGTGAGCTGCATTGAATGGCTGCACATACTGTACTTTGCATTCCTTCTTTTTTCACCACAAGTAAAGTTAATTAATGTCAAGGTTAGTTTAAGCTATCTTAACTGATTTTAAATGTGCTAGGAAACTTTTTTTTCATTTCATAATCATTCTTATCTTTTCGTATTTCTTTTTCTTATTTGTCTTTGTATAATTTTATTGACACACTAGTGAAATGTCTCCTTTTCAACCCCTTTAAACACGATGCTAATTGCTAACAGAGAATAGGGCGGATGATTGCATTTCCAACAGCCCCAGCATACAACAACAAAAAATAGCTCACCAACAGCTTTTGTTTTTTGACATGGCGTCAGTTTGACATTTTTACCCTCGCAATTACCCACATTTTGTTCCATGCAGTTATTTCAATTCGTTCTCAATTTTGCTCAAAAAAGACAAATTATTTATTATAAATTTCATTGATATAAGTTTTATTTTATTGAGCAAATTAGAGTTTGTCATTGGTCATTGAACAGATGCAGTTAATACATCTATGCACTTTAAAAGTTTTCTGGTAAAAATGTGAATATAAGAAATGAACTCCAGCCCTCTATAAACATTAATATTTTTATTCTGTAATTTTCTTTATTTTTTCAATATGTATATAATGTATATGTCTGACACATTATTTACTTCAAATAAATATGGAATTTTAGGTTCCATGTTTTGTTTAATTAATTTCATGTAAATAATTGGTTTGTGTTTTTTTCATTTAAATAATATATTTTTATCATTAGAATTGATATCAAATGTGAATGAAAAAGAAAATATTTAGACATTGCCGTCGGATTTGATTTTACTGTGAATGTTCGTAAAAGTTGTCTTTTTGTGAAGCTGTAGAAATGTCTTATTCAATTTCTCTTATTGTTATTATTTACTTCAAAATGGAAAATACACACACAATAAACATGAATGTAATATGACTTGTTGGTACGAGTTGTCCATTGCCGCGAATTTAACAGACTTGTTGAGTCAATCTTACGAACTAGCTTTTGTCAAGCGGCGAAGTTCTACTAAAGTGTTTATATTCCGTCGTAGTAGCTGTATCAAAAATATTCAAATAAACATTCAAGTTTTTGTTTGTTTACCTACAGTTAGCATTTATATCTCAAATGAACATCTATGATGTATACAACTGTACATTACAAAATCCCATGTAACGTTTTTTGCAAAAACTTATAACTTTTGAGATAAGGGTTTTTATGATTTTTTCTATATTCAAGTTTTTGGTTTGTTAACCTACAGTTATCATTTGTATCTCAAATAAACAGTTAAGAAATAATCATTAAATGTTAGCCAAGTTTTTATATTCAAATAAACTTGTTCGTACACGCGAGACATTGGTGACCGCGGTTCTCTGGTTTAACTATAATATAAATCATTGTAACGGATTTGTATAGCCAGTATTGTTTAACCCTCGTCTAGTATTGCATCTTTATTTTCTAGTTGTGTTACTCTGATTTTAAATGAAATCATTGCACTAGTGCAACTTCATATCCTTATTATTTGAAAAAATAACATTATTCTACAGGGGCTACAAATGAAAAGCTATCCTTCTCAAAGTTCAATGCAAAAATGGAAATATGATTACGTTTCAGAGATGATAATCCCAATTAAGTATGTAATTGAAAAAATGATTTAACAATTGAACAGATATTGATCATATATATTATAGTTATCTATCTCGGAGTACCATCTTCATACGCACAGTTTTTATTTCTCTTGATAGAGGTGCAGCACTTCAAAATTGTCAAACTCAAACCATTTCTGACGGTCGAGACAATATTGAATATATTAAATCTAGCATTAAACATAGCCTAAACTTAACTTTTTAAACCAAATAAAAGTGAAGAAGTCGATTCTTATAGGTTGGATGTCGATACATATAAAACGATCAGCAAACAAGGTTTGTTTTAATATTTACATTTTATTTAAGTTTTTATTCAATTAAAACATAATTATTTTATGATTCATTGGATTTTATAACAAGAAAAAAGAGCAAACCAATGTTCATTTCTGTAGTTCATGTAATACAAATGACGGACGATATTTTAAAGAAGTTTTGATGTTCCAAAATGTAGAACCGGAACTTTTCCTCTTTTTTTTCAAAGTTCTTTTTTGTTTTCTATTGAACGTGAAAGTTGAAGGCAAGTTTTCTTGCTTCCTTTAATCCCGAATCCGTATTAAACGGTTGATAGATTGAGTTTGTATGTTGTAGCGACAGTAAAAGTTTTGCCCTTCAGTTGTAAAACAAAGTTTTGCGATTCTAACACATTGGTTGAAGGGTTTTCTGTCGTGATTGATTGCATGATTAACCCAAATGTTTCAATTTTAATTGGATTGCTTAAAACAAAAAAATCTATTTAATTGGCGTGTTGTTATTTTTATGTTTTAATGATCAATCACCTAATCCTTCGTGCAAACTTGTTCACATTTTCAATGAAAGTTTTTTTTCCTAGAAAAACAAGTTGAATACAAATATTATGATACGATTATTTCCTCAATCAATATAAACCTAGAGGGAGCAAATCAATCTCGCGCGTTTAATAAAATTGGTAATGAATAATAATAAATAGACGATTCATTTCATTCTAGGCAAATTAACACAAATACAAAGTTATTAACACATATTTAATTTTGATTATCTTTGTCAATCATTTTTAAGATTTTATTTTCTTTCTGAAAATATACAAATTGAACTGAAGTTTTAGTGTTTATATAACAAATTTGTTTATCTGATTATTTACATAAAAAAAGTTTTTTTTTCCAGTCCTGTTTAATTTTGTTTGTTCTTAATTTATAATTTTTTGTGAACTTAATGTTTGTAGCCGAGAGAGAGTCTGTAGTCTACACTGTAAACATATATTAGTCATATGGACTATCAAAAGTTAGTCAATACGATGATGTCAATTTTGACTAAT
>JARUHE010111024.1:0-14798 GCA_031471125.1 Archaeomysis grebnitzkii
ATAGATCGACAATACATATTATGTATAATGTTTTTTGCATTAATATAGAGATCGGCAATACATATTATGTATAATGTTTTTTGCATTAATATATAGATCGACAATAGCACAAGTGAAGTAAGCTCCATGTTATTTGAATGTAGGCTACCTCGTTTGTGCTATTTTCGAGCCATATATTATCGTTTGTAGTGAAAATAAACCTGGACATTTCTATTTAGTTTTAATTAATTATACTAAATAATAAAATATATTATAAATACTTCATTTATTTCAAAACGGTAATCCATTTTGTAATATGTTGTTAAGCAATAGCACAAGTGAGGCAACCCATAGTCAAACAACATAGAGCTTACCTCACTTGTGCTTCTTTCGATCCATGTATACAATAAAAATACTTATAACCTTGTGGTCGTTTTTCATTGACAAACAATTCCAGTAATATGTTCAAAATTTGTTTAGAATAAATATTTACGTTGTATGAACGTTACAATGTTTGGTTGGTATTATTAGGGTGCTATGACAAGCAAACAGACAAGTCTGTATATCATTTGTTAGAAAATTGGATCGACAATAGCACAAGTGAGGTAAGCTGTATGCTATTTGAATGTGGATTGCCTCACTTGTGATATTCTCAATCCATATGGTAATAACCAAATCCAATATTTTCATTTTGTTAAATGCTAGAGTTATAAATAGAACTTCAGCCAATCTACTTATCAAATTTTCAGAAACATTATTATTTATTTAACATTGATTTATTTTATGATTGATAAACAAACTTATCTTATCAGTGTGATAAGAAACTATTTTATCATCTAATGTCTCAAGATAAATGTCAGGTTTAATTTGAAATAAGATTACCTATAAATGGTAATCCTTGATTTTTTAAGAGAGATGAAATCTAAAATATTTTCGTAATAATTGCAAATAAAATCTTGTCCTTGGATGATAAGTAATAATGATGAGATATATTAATAGTGATAGTAATACTAACTAACAATAGTAATAATAGTAATAATAACAATAATACTAATAATAACAATAATGAACTAATAATAATAATGAACTAACATATAAAACATTTGTTTACATTATTTTGTACAAAAAGAAAACTTCTTCCAATGGTGTATTATGCCTTGGAATAACATCACGAATCTCTTCGTTTTAATCACATGGTTTAAATACCATTTCTAGTATGTGTTCTATACTAGGCCAAAGATATAGCAGACGTGTGTGTGTGCGTGCGCGCGCGTGTGCGTATGTGTGTGTGTGTGTGTGTGTCCTATATCAAGTATTAACTTAATCAATTTGATTAATTTACAGTTTTTCTCGAAAATATTAATTGAAATTAAATAAAGTTGTCTTACATAATTAAAAATAATTATTATTGCAATTTGATTATTTTTTAGTTTATCTTTGTAATGGTATTCTAATGAAGCTTTACGTGGAAGTTTGTTGTTTTTTTGTGAGAACCATTAAATATAAAATATCCTTAGTCACATGGTCAATGAAAATAGCATAATTTTAGTGTCTAACTTTTGATCATCAGTGGTATGGAGCCTCATAATACCCCATACCACCTCTTACCTCATACAACCACATACCTCATACAACCACATACCTCATAAAACCTCATACCTCATAAAACCTCATACCCACACAAAACTTCACACTTAAAAATGATGGATAAAACTTCCCCTCAGCATTGTAAAGTTAATTGCTTTAAAGTTTATTTTGCATTTTTTTGGTTTGGGAATTTTTAATAACTGTCGCCCAAGAAATAAGAGTACTGTCGCCCAAGAAATAAGAGTACTGTCGCCCATGAAATAAGAGGACTGTCGCCCAAGAAATAAGAGGACTGTCGCCCAAGAAATAAGAGTACTGTCGCCCAAGAAATAAGAGTACTGTCGCCCAAGAAATAAGAGTACTGTCGCCCAAGAAATAAGAGGACTCTTCACCAAGTATACAGTTTTAAATTATTCAATAAGCTTTATAAATAAATTAATAAGTCCAGTTTCATGTATTTTTGTTTTTCAATGTTATGAAATAATGAAAAATGTACACTTTTTTTAGTTATGGGGACTCTTATTTCTAGGCCGATAGTACGTTAGAGTTCACTTTGAAAATGTTAATGTTAATAAATGATAGATCGGCAATAGCTCAAGTGAGGTAAGCCACATTTAAATAACACACAGCTTGCCTCACTTGTGCTATTTTCGTTCCAATATACGTTTTGCATCAAACCACACGATCGATTGATCAGCTGATCAAGGTTTGAATAAATCCGAAATTGTTTACAAAATTCTTTGATGTTTCAAGGTCATCGAACACATTTTCTCTTTTTTTATTTATATTTTTAATTGTATTTATTATCACCGTGACATTTTATGTCGCAAGACACGATTAGTGGGGATGGTCTCGTCAGGAAGGGCATGTGGGTCACAATCATGCTGTTATGTGGCGACCCCTAAATGGGTGTAGTGACGGAGGAAGAATATTCCAACATTTTTGCTGTAGTTCAAGTGATTTTTTTTTAAATTAAAAATTAGTAACAACATAGTGTGATTTTTTCCTTTATTTGTTTTATAGAAATAAATAATTTGGTCTATATATTTAAGCCTAAATAGTTTTGTTTGGAAAAAACATAAAATCAAAGAATAAAAACGATCACGCATTTGAATTGTCTTTTTTCTTCCCTAATAACCTCGGCTTCGAACAATTAAGGCGATTTGAATGTTGATAAGAAATATTTTAGGCCTACAAACCAAATATCTTGGCCGCTAAAATGGGAGCTTCTCGTTTTCAACATTGAATGGGATTTTTATTCAGTAGTTTGGTTTTCATTGGAATGTTGAATTTTGTTTTCTATTTTGAATTAGTAATTATATTTCAACGAATTTTTCCACTAAGTTTCCAATGTGGCTTAGCTTAATTGATTTTAGTCTGTGTTAAGGCCTAATTAAAGCTTACAAAGCAAATATTATGACCGCATGTAAATATAAAATAATTCCAGACCAACACATTTTGTCCATAACTCAAACAACCTAATTGAATGGAAATAACATTTTCAAACATTTAAAGCCTGCCTGATTGTTGCCTTATTTTTTTATCGTTTGTAAGCCACAATAGACAGGAGGCAAAGTTCCCAGAGGCTTTAAACTCCTTTATAACACTGAATGTATTATTATTAGTGCTATACTAAGGTATAAAATACATTTAAGTTGTTTTTATTAATTGTTAATATTATGGAAGTTAGTTTAGAAAACTATTTTATATTAGGCTTAAAATACATTGAAGTTAGTGGAGAAAACTATTTTAGTATTAGGTTTAAAATACATTCAAGTTAGTGGATAAAACATGTATTATTAGGCTTAAAATGCATTGAAGTTAGTGAAGAAAACTATTTTACTATTAGGCTTAAAATACATTGAAGTTAGTGGAGAAAACTATTTTAGTATTAGGCTTAAAATACATTCAAGATAGTGGAGAAAACTATTTTAGCATTAGGTTTAAAATACATTCAAATTAGTGGATACAACTTTTATTATTAGGCTTAAAATACATTGAAGTTAGTGAAGAAAACTATTTTAGTATTAGGCTTAAAATACATTGAAGTTAGTGGAGAAAACTATTTTAGTATTAGGCTTAAAATACATTGAAGTTAGTGGAGAAAACAATTTTAGTATTGTTATTAGGCCTAAAAACAATTTTAGTATTGTTATTAGGCCTACAAAACATATATTTTATTAGAAAAACCGACCCTTAAAGCGTGGGACTCATGCGTCCCTACAGCCACGAATGGCCACGTGTTAAGGATTGAGGAACTTTCTCTTGGTGGAACCGACCGAGATGAAGCACGAAGCGGTTTCTTTCTCTAACTCTGCCTCGTCCTCGTCCAACAATTGTTCTCCGAATGACCAAAATCCGTTGAGATCGCCGGAGATAATCGACCTTGTGGTTGGGGACGAGTTCGGGTCTTTGTGCTGGAGAGGATTTTGTTCGATCTGGTCGCATAAAACACATTCCTTGTTGTTGTTGTTGTTTAATTTGTTGTTGTTGTTGTTTAATTGGTTGTTGTTGTTTAATTTGTTTTTGTTGTTGTTGTTGTTGTTTAATTTGATTTTGTTGTCTTATTTATGTTGTTTATTTTTATTTTCATTATCGTTATCTATGTTTTTTTTATTTTTAGCTAACATTGAATGTTATTGTTTATGAATCCGCATTTTCTTTTTGTTGTAATCATTATCTACATCCATAAAGTCTTGTATATGTGTGTCTGGCACACTAACAATCATATTGTACACGTATTTTTAAGCCCGACAAATGTATATTTTTGTTTTTAAAAAATTACCTAACTTTTTAGACTATTTTGTACCCAAAATTAATTTTAATATCAAATAAACACTTAGGTTTATTTTTGTTATTATGATCATTAATTTTTAATTTTAATTTACGGTAATTCTAGCTTATTACGTCTTGCCACTTCAGTAATAATTGCTAATAATTATAAGATACCGTTAATTATTATTATTATTTGTATTATTATTTGGTATATATATTGATTAATATTTTTATAATATTGTATTCATAAAAATATGACAATTTTGCCATCTATATAATTTCAATTAAGTTTTTATCCTTAATGTTGTTCCAATAATTTTTCATTTAATATTTGGTTATTACAACTTATGTGTTTTATTACCTATTCGTCTCATTATAAAATAGTTGATTTATTCTATATTAATGTTAGAAGTTCGTTCGAAATATAACGTCGCGTCGTAACCTAGATTCGTGCGATCTGAAAATGAATACTTTAAATAGATCGACAATAGCACACGTGAGGTGAACTCTGTTATTTGCATGTAGGATACCTCACTTGTGCTATTGTCGATGCAAGTCGTCTCATGAATGGTGATTGGCGAGACATAATGTTCAAACGAAACGTGATCAACGGAACAATGTAATTGCAAGTTTTCGATCGAGATGATCTGTTTCACGATGGATGCAGCGAACGAATTCCAACATAGCAGAACATTTTCCTCGAAGGCAAACGTTTGTTGATCTTGTCAATGACATGGATCCACATAAGTACAAGTGAGGTAAGTTCTGTTGTTTGAACATGGGTTACCTCACTTGTGTTATTGTCGATACGTTTGTCCTTTGATAGGGTGTTTGCAGATTGCTGTGTGATTTAGTACTCGCCAGTAGTCCGGAACGGCTTCATTTCTGGTATGAGGGGTTTTACCCTCGGATTTTAAACACTCGAATAAAAAAAGTGGTTCCCTAATTAGACAATCGCTTATATAGACTTGTTCGGGGCGCAGCGGCGAAGTCCGACCAGCACCTTGATACCAACGGTTCTAATTGCATACCATGGTGATGCTGAGTAACCTGTGATTGCTGTGCTGTCTCAGCCAAACTTTGATAAGGTTTAATGAAGGTCTTTCTTGCCATTTTAATAAATCTTTGTTTAATTTACAATTGTTTTGATCACATTTGTTCAACTAATTCTCACAATTTCTGTTATGCTTGTCAAAACAAATGTATTATAATTAGGTGTAAAATAAACAAATTAATATTTATAATGAACATTTTTGTGTTCCCATAGGTCTATAAATCCCACATTGGGAACATTATTACAAACATAAGCTGCAGAAACTTGAGAATGTATGACCATGCTTGCCTAAATCCGGGCTGAAATAAACACAAATTTATGTCGTTTTTGTAACTTGAGGTATGCAATAGGAGGAAAATCGCCTCCAAAATCATCGTCCATGTTTGGATGTTCGTTGGAAGCCTTCCTGAATCGTACACCCAAAGGAACTCTGAAGGATCCGTTCATGTTTCAATCGGAAGTTGTGTCCAATCAATTTGATTGCACTGAACATGATTTAAAATCAAATCTGATCATACGGAAATTAATTTTTGGACTTGACGAGGATTTTTATTCAAATATATTCAGACTCGTCGCCCTCAGGTATTGAGATATAATTTTAAATATAATTCTAGTTTAATTCGTTCGTACATCATCGTCATTTCATTGATTATTACATGCTTGAAAGTGATGTTGTCATTGACTTAATGTTATTAATTTACCTTTACTGTATTGTGAAATTAAGTACACACTGTTATGGAAAAACAAACAAAACCATTGATACCAATTCTCAAGTGATTATGAAACTGTTAATAAATAAATATTTTGGTAATTTTAAAGTTTTATGAATAGTTTAAATAATTATGAAATCATTCCACATGTGTCTGTTTTGATATTTTAATTCAAAACAGACAGCTTGAGATTAACAGTATGTTCGTACACAAAAAAAAAAAAACATTACGCGTTTTTTCAACATGTTTCATATCTAAGATCAATAATTTGGAAGCTTCTGTATCTGTTTTTTAGAATCTGAGTTGGTTCTCTAAATAATAGAATTTCAGCATTTGTGACGTCATCTTGACATGAACTCATCAAATTAGGAAACGGAAGTTGTTGAAAGTGGTGGATCTGGAAGATTTTCAAGTTCAACGTCGTAGCTTTTAATATGGGAGTGACGACAGCTGATTGGTATTGCCCCCCCCCCCTCAGGATGGAGTGGGGTCGAAAACAACAACAGCAGCTGATTGGAGAGCCTGTTTTGATGGAACATCTTCGGTTCAAGTGTAATTTGTGCATCCACATTTTGACTAGCAATTTTTAAGAAATTAGAAAGCGCGACATTGCTAACAGTGTAATGTTTCGGTCATGCAGTCCACGAATCTTTTTTAGCTATCAAAGACATTCATAGGTCGGCGTCTTTTTAGTTGACATTAACAGAATTGTAACTGTACACCAGGGTGATGAAAAATATTTTTTCATTTTAAAGAGGACGTTCGTTTTTGATCGGTTTCGATCGTTTTTAAGTTTTTATTGCAGAAAAATGCCACTTTGGGCTATTTTTTTTTGGTTAAAAAGGACGAAAAAAATATTGAAGGACAAAAAACACTGGTTTTTAGCACCATAATGTACACACTACGCAGAGTACATATTTTATCTGGCTGAAAGTGGCTAAACAAAGTGCCAATATCGGTAAGATATTTATGGATTAGCATTGCGAATGTAGATTCTCATCTTTCACGTGAATCAAAATCTGTTCTGATCACTGTGTCTAATCAGATACGTTGTCCGTCATTCAGAGATGATCACCATCAGTGGTCAAGCTCAAAATATGGCAGCTTGTTTGTTTGGGAATCTTCCATAGTTGTCCAAAATTTTGTCAACTTTCCTGGATGGTTTCTGAAACTTTCTACCATTAAATTTGTTTCCAATGCTATCCATATTCTGTTGGGAATTTGTCGTACATTTCTCAGTAGACCTGCGCAGTATATAAGGGTCGCGGTCAATTGATTCTCTTCTGGGATGAAGAATTTACGACAAAAATTTCAGATTTTTATCATTTTACAAAAACTGATTACATACAAAAGTAAAGCTAATCAGCCCAAAATTAAGGCTAGTCAGCACAAAAGTAAGGCTAGTCAACACAAAAGTAAGGTTAGTCAACACAAAAGTAAGGCTATTCAGCGGTTTCAGAGCATTTATGAAACTAGAAAACAAACTAAAATGAATAAAATGTTGAAAGTTTTTATTTCACGGAGCTTACCTCGGGCCATGAATTTATTAATCTAGTTTCTTGTATATCTTTCAACTGCATAATAAATTAAATCTAAATTCCAATGTGTTTGGTCGGGTTTTCAGATTTGTATAGCTCTAATAATTGAAATTATTCTATAATAATTATTAATTACATTTAAAATGTATGATTTAGTTTAATATTTGGAAGCTGACATCATATGCAGTATTAAAAATTTGTGATACCTTGCACATAATGATCTATGTGCTAACTAATTAGCAGATGTATTTGGTTGCACTTGCTGGTGTGTTCATGAGTGTGTTATAAAATGTATTTGGATGGTCTTTGTGCAGGGTATTTCACTCTTTCGTGACCTACATACATACTCGTTCTTTCTCTCATCCACGCCTCATCTCGCCAAACCACTTTTCAATGTTCGTTCTCGTATAACTTTGCTTTTAAATGAATACCAATTCTTTTATTCCAAGTGTCTGAATTAATTGAAACTCAAGTAATGACAAGTCCCAAACCTCCGAGACCAGTTTTGTAGAAACTTGTTTTCCATCTAATTAGAATTTTCATCATTAAGATGACATCATCGGTTTCTACTTTTCATTTGCAACTTTTCTTTCGATAATTTATTTTATTTTTTGTTTCTTAAACCCAACTTTCTTGGGATGTCCACGTTTTTATTCTCTCATTTTCGACCCAGATCTCCGATCACCCTTGCTGATCCAAAAACCGGTTGTAATGTCACCTGAGTTTGTCGTCCATCGGTTTCACATTGGGACGACCAATTAGGATAAGCTGGGCTGTCCACAAAACTTTCTCGAGTCGACCAAGTTATGTTGACTTTTACTTGTGGGTTTAAATGGGAAGCTTTAGAACTATGTTTGCCACATGTCCCATAAAAATTACTATTGGAGTGGAAAATGTGTGAAGCCTAAAGTGTGGGCCTGAATTGGGAAGGAAATAATAACACTATCTCTTTCAGCCTACTGAGCTCGCTCTTCAAACTACATACATTTAAGACTCGTTGATAATTGTATAAATGTTTTCAAAATACGTGGAAAAATATTCACATTTTTCAGCAAAATTATAGATTGAAGATCGAGGTTATTTATGAATTTTCATTGTATTGGACTCATCTCCAGTTTCGTGTTCGCATCCGAAACTAATAACTGGACAGTGCTCAATTATCGTCGTGTCCAGATAATACTTTCGGGCTGCCAATGAAAAATAGTTGACATAATTAAATAGCCTGAGATTAGTATAAAAACGACAATAAATACTCGTTCCCATTGCTATCAAAGTTCTGAGCACTAATGATCGGTTTGGATTTATGAACGTAATTAATTGTTGTTTTTTTGCTGTTTGTATTGCTCGAATAGATTAATCTTCAGTGCCTCATACGAATCAATAATAGCACAAGTGAGGTAATCCACATTCAAATAACCTAGAGCTTACCTCACTTGTGCTATTGTCGATCCACATATTATAAATTGTGGGATGATGATACCTTTGTCTCTTTTTCGATAGTAAAAGGTTAATTAATTTCATAATGAAATATATTTCAATGTATTTTAGTCAGCTTGGTTATTAAATTCGTAAGATGATGGTCAATTAAGATCTATGCTTTTTCTTGAACAGTTTTACAATTTTGCCGACTGTTAGTTTTTTAATAGTTTGTATAATACAAAAATGTCATTTCTGTTCACCAGTATTACCAGTTCAATCAATTAATCCTTTAACGCTTGAACTATTATTACCCTAAGGTCTACAATACAATGAAGTTTGCATTGCAAATAACCCTACAATCGTCACTAGTTTGTCCCTACAGGCGTTAAAGGGTTAAAGAAAGAATTAGTCGCTTCAATTGTAAATGTAATGTGATTTAGTCCTTATGCCAATAATTGTCGTGCATTGATTATATCGACAATAGCGCAAGTGAGGTAAGCGCTGTTATTTGAATGTGGGTTACCTCACTTGTGTTATTGTCGATCCAACGAAGGTTGAACTCGTTTCCTTGGCTGCGTTGCTTTTGTTGAAAAAATGTCCCGTTTACATTTTATGAGCAGGGTGCCAAAACATTGTTCTCCATTTTAAAGAGGGCGTTCGTTTTTGATCGGGTTTAACTTTTTGTTGCAGAAAAAGACAACTTTGTGCTAATTTTTGGGTGAAAGAGGACGGAAAGTAATCTTTAAAGACAACAAACCCTTATTTTTGGCACTGTCTTTGAGGTATCACAGACTGTTTCCATCAGGACTGACGATACATTCGTTTGATGGAACAAGTGAAACGAAGCGACGGTGGAACGGTGTCGTGGGAGTCTCTCGACCTACCTTCACTGTTCTTCGTTGCTTTGATTTTTGTTTTGTTTTGTTATTATTATTGTTTTTGTTATTATTATTGTTTTATTTTGATGTTATTATTTTTTTATTTTGATGTTATTATTGTTTTATTTTGATGTTATTATTGTTTTTGTTATTATTATTGTTTTATTTTGATGTTATTATTGTTTTTGTTATTATTATTGTTTTATTTTGATGTTATTATTTTTTTATTTTGTCATTATTATTGTTTTTTTATTATTATTGTTTTATTTTGATGTTATTATTTTTTTTATTGTTAGGTATTGATTATAGTCCGTATGCTCATTTTTATTATCTTTATTGTTATTTTGTTATTTTTTTTAAAAATTTGTATTCCATTTATTTCATGTTTTATGTTTTGTTATTGTTGTTAATGTTGTATTTTTTGGTAATTTTTTTATGTTCGTTTTTGTATATCTTTTATTACAGTTGATTTATTTGTGCTGCCTGTATTATTTCTATTTCCTATATATATTTATTTATAGCATTATCTTATTAACCTGTGTTTGAAAAAACAGCTTCCATAAATGACCTTTTTCAAAGTAATAAAACATTATTTTACAGAAAAGTTTGTTTAAATTAAAATAAAGAACATTACAATGGTGTCACAAAGGATTTTTTTGTGAAATTAATAAAACATACATTTTACAAGAAAGTTTAAATGGTTAACCTAGGTTTTTATTTGAAGGTTTAAAGAAAAGTTTATTAAAAACAAATGAAGGAACTGGAGAATAATGTAAATCATTGTATTAAACAATTACACAATTTTTGAAACTGTTGACATACAAACAGTTTTTTATTGCGTAGCATTTACTTGTGCATGTTGTTTATATTATTTTACCATATTCCTTTTATTGTTATTACCGAATTGTTTTCATTGTTATTTCCATTATTATTATCATTTCCATTGTCATTGTTGAACTAACAATTAAGTGAACCATATTTTCGTTTGTGTTCAATTTCTTTTTAATTTGTTGAGTCATTTATAAATCGTGCGCGCGCGACACACACACACACACACACACACACACACACACACACACACACACATGTGTGTATATGATTTAAAATAAACGTATGTACATTCGATGTGTTCTTTTCGCATTCAATCGAGGGCTTCTCTGGGTTATTTTATTCTCGAGAAGATTTAGTAATGATCTAGTGTAAGAAAATGTGAGTTTTGTTCAGATGCTAATGACCAGAAACCTTACAAGTGTTTCACAGCTCTCATTATATCTGATTGTTTCTAATCGAGTTTCATTCAATTTCAATTGTATTTGTTTCAATATTTGAAATATTTGTTTCAATATTTAAAATATTTGTTTCAATATTTAAACAACTTGTTCAATATTTAAAATATTTGTTCCAATATTTAAAATGTTTTTGTTTTTCAAATATATTTGTTTCAATATTTAAAATATTTGTTTCAATATTTAAAATGTTTTGTTTTTCAATTGTATTTATTTCAATATTTAAAATGTTTTTTTTTTCAAATATATTTGTTTCAATATTTAAAATATTTGTTTCATTATTTCAAATATTTGTTTCAATATTTAAAATATTTGTTTCAATATTTAAAATATTTTTTTCAATATTTAAAATATTTGTTCCCATATTTAAAATGTTTTTGTTTTTCAAATATATTTGTTTCAATATTTAAAATGTTTTTTTTTCAAATATATTTGTTTCAATATTTATAATGTTTTTGTTTTTCAATTGTATTTGTTTCAATGTTTAAAATGTTTTTTGTCAATGTATTTGTTTCAATATTTAAAATGTTTTTGTTTTTCAATTGTATTTGTTTCAATATTTATAATGTTTTTGTTTTTCAATTGTATTTGTTTCAATATTTAAAATGTTCTTGTTTTTCAATTGTATTTGTTTCAATATTTATAATGTTTTTGTTTTTCAATGTATTTATTTCAATATTTAAAATGTTTTTGTTTTTCAATTGTCTTTGTTTCAATATTTACAATGTTCTTGTTCTTCAATTGTCTTTGTTTCAATAATTAAAATGTTTTTTTTTTTCAATGTATTTGTTTCAATATTTATAATGTTTTTTTTTCAATTGTATTTGTTTCAATATTTAAAATGTTTTTGTTTTTCAAATATGTTTGTTTCAATATTTATAATGTTTTTGTTTTTAAATTGTATATTTTTCAATATTGAAAGTGTTTTGTTCTTCAATTGCATTTGTTTCCATAGGTATATATTCCATCTAAAAGAAGGAACTATCCAATGAAAAATGTTTATCTTTCATATTGTACTAAAGTTCATATCAGCAGGTTTCAAAATTTTAATGTTTATTTTTTTGTTTCAACATTTAATTATAGCGGACTCTATCAACAGATTTGTATTAAATTTTAGTGAGACTGAAGAAATGAAAAGACCAACCGAACCAAAAAATAAAAAAATAATAGAAACTAAAAGTAATAGAAATAAAAAATAAATAATAAAAGCTAAAAAAATGGAAAATGGTATAAAAAAATTTGGTTTGAATATTATTATGTATGGTCAAGCTCGTTTGTTTCTTTGTGGGGGGATTTTAAACATTTCAAATGTCCCACTTCACGGATCTAAACTAATGATTCTACAGATCCTTGTTTGTTCTAGTTTTTTTGTCGTAACTTGCAAGTCAATTCGTGAACGCCATGCATGACTACGTTAATTGCATTATTAATTCATGAGACGCAAATGATACAGTTATGCTGTCGACGTGTGCAGTTATTCGACTAGTCAGTGTTTATCGGCATGAACTTCAAATTGGATCCTTGTTTTTTTTTTTTGTTAAACTTTTTACCCCATTTAATTTTTGTCGTTTTTTTTATAATTATTTATTATTTGATATATTATCAAGATAAGCATTCATAATTCTATTTTATATATTGTACATTCATTAATTACATCTTTTTAAATTAAATATCTGTATTTGTTTTCACTTATTACAACTAAATCAACTTGTCCATTTTACCCAAATGCTAACTCTTTCAAAAGGTTGTCAAAAAAATTCCCCCAAAAAAGTAATGAAGGTTCAAATAAACTTGGTTTGTTTTAATTGCCTCTCCGTTATGAATATACTTCGGAAACATTTTTTTTAGAGTCATCATGTTTAATTTTTTCTACCTCAATTTTTTTAGACAAAATAATAAATGCACAAAAATACTAAAACTACGCATACATTCACAAGAAAAAAAGCATGCTTCACTAAGTTCATTGAGGCAGCAAAATAGTGAAAAGTTAAACCAATTTGTTTTTTTAACAAAAAAAATATTTTATATTTAGCAGAATATAGATTTTTATTTTTCCAAATTTTGCAATCATAACAAGGAACATAATTTATACCGTTCTTCTATGTATGTAATTACTTTTTCCAAACCAGGAATATATTTATGAAAATTTAATTAATGTTTATATTAATGTTTAATACGTTGAATAATTTTCCTTGGATTAATGCCGTCTTGTGTTATTACTAATGCTCCAAATTACGGACTAGAACTCGATGGAACAACAGGAGTGTAACACTTTAATGACTATGAATTAACTATTTCGTTATTCCAACTGGAAATTGGCTCCTTACGAATTACACCCAAAGCGCGCCACTTAATATAACAGTCGGCGGCGTTATTTAACACCTCCCACAGTCGGTGGCGTTATTGAACACCTCCTTGCAGTGATAATGATCGTTCGACCTGGTTGGTTTTTGTGATTTGAATGCAGTCCAATTTTTTCATCTTTTTCCCAAAAATATATTTTTTTTTGTGGTTTATAAGATTTAAATATTTAGAATAAGATTGTGTGTAAACAACAAAATTGCAATGAAATAAACCACAAACAGCTGATAAATATATTTTTTATATCATGTTTTCTGATAAATAGTTTAGTTCAGTCGAGAAATTAAAAATTAAATTCATAAATACTTTTCTTAAGTTATTCCTAACTAGTTTCATTAGATTCAAATAGCATATAAATATAAATATCCAAATGATAACATTTGTACAATACAAGATTAAGTTACAATATTAATGTACAATGGAAGAAAGAGCTTTAGAATAATAGTCACCTAGTCTAATATTTTGTACATTGAGATTAGGTTAGTTTTCCTTAATAATCATCGCTGTGTCATTTCAAGATGTTTATATGTTTGAAATCTCGATATATGTATATATAAACACACATACATACATGCAAAGATTATTGGAAATATCAATATGTATAAAATATGCATGTATAATTATATATATATATATACAGTGTTTTCAAATTCTTCCATTCATTTCAAAAGTTGGTCAATATTAAAGGGTAAAACCATGAAATAAACCTGAAGTTTAGAATATGTAGTTGCTGCCCTGTGGTTATCAGAGATGTAGGTTTGATGGCTCCCAATATAAAATGCATATGCAGAGTTGTCATTGTATATTCAAAATTATTTTTGAAAACATTGCATTTCGTCATTTTTTCTTGATCTCACGTTAGGGTATAATTATTTCCGACCCTATCCTGGCCTTTGCCAGGAACAATGATTCTACCTGTGAAGTTATTTAGTGTTTGTGTGTGTCACTTTGTGTGTGCCTGTGTTTGTTTGTGTCCGTGTCACTCTCTCGCAAGCACTTTTTCCTCAATCACACACATTATTTTTATTTCTCTCTTTCTCTCTATCTCTATCTCTATCTCTCTCTACCTCTATCTCTCTCTACCTCTATCTCTCTCTATCTCTCTCTACCTCTATCTCTCTCTCTCTACCTCTATCTCTCTCTACCTCTATCTCTCTCTACCTCTATCTCTCTCTACCTCTATCTCTCTCTACCTCTATCTCTCTCTACCT